>JAJVSH010000114.1:511875-566789 GCA_021460005.1 Tetramorium alpestre | reverse complement strand
ATTTTATATATAATACACATATATATGTATATATAAGAAGAGGATAGGTAAAAAGATCCGCGAACAAGAGATTTCGGCGATACCACTTAGATAATAGATAAGAAGAGAGACACAAGTAAAGAGAGAGGAGAAAGAGAAGGAAGAGAGACGGCTGGTGAGAGAAGTGAGAGCGGTATTCCCCAAAGCTGAATACGCCGAACCACCGTGTGGAGCCTTCCGCCACCTCTTCTGCCGCTGCTCGGCACAGCTCATGCATTATTAAAGCCATGTATTTAGCCGATATGGGTATGCAAAGCAAGACGTAAGCCGCAATAATAAGCGTACTGGGAGGAAACGAGAGAGGGGAAGGAGAGTATAGAGAGAGAAAGAGACAAAGAGAGAGTGAGAGAGAGAGAGAGAGAGAGAGAGAGAGAGAGAGAGAGAGAGAGAGAGAGAGAGAGAGAGAGAGAAAGAGAGAGAGAGAGAGATCTTCGTCGCAACGGGAGAGTAGAAGGATAGCAAACGAAGGTGGTGGAATGGGACTCGGTGCACGGTATTACGTACAAGAGGTTGTGGTGTACACACTATCTGGGATTTCCGTGCGAGGGGAGGAACGGCAGAGAAAGAGACAGAGGGGCCACGGTTGACGGGGGATGAGGGGGTGTCGGAAAGTGCCGGAGGGTGCCGGAGGGTGAAAAGAGAGGGAACAAGCACGCTCACCTATGGTGCCCCCTATGGGCGGGGTGTAAAGATGAGGCGTTTGCGCCTGCGTCATCGTGCTGATGGTGCCCAGGGAGTCGTACAGCTCGGCGGAGGTGGCAATAGCGTTCCCGGGGAATCCGCTGTGTTCGTAATAACCGCCGCCTCCGCCGTTGCCGCCGCCAGTGCCGCTGCCGCCGCCACCGCCACCGCCGCCATTTCCACCGCCGGCGTTTCCACCGCCGTTTGTACCGCCGGTCGTGCCGCCGCCTCCGCCGCCACCAAGCTCGCTCAGGAGCTTGTGCTCGTCCTTGATGCTCCATTTACTCGACCACAGCTGCAACATAGACCGGCGAAACCTGAAGTCGAAGTTCGCGAGTTGGAGGGACATCCGAGAACAAGCGCCAAGATTGACTTGAATGTTGCAGCTCGGCCCGACTCGGTCCCCCGATTACTGCAAGGGCTGCCCGAGAGTTACGCGAAATTTCTATGCGGAACTTAGCTTGCTTTTGATTGATTAGAGCATTTTAATGGAGATATGCTACCGGGTCTGATTCACGCCTGAGATTTCAACCTGATCGCAATTACCTATACAGCGATATAGACAGTCCGTTGCGATTGAATGCGTCTCAATATTATAAGTTACTATCGAAGTGTACTGCCACTTGAGAAGTTTCTTCGATACTCACATTTGAATACAGCTGATCGCCGTTGTAGTTGTTCCTTTGCCTTTTCAAATCATTCTCGGCGTGGTCATTCAGCTCGCGATTCTCATCTGTAAAAGTTTAAACATCTGTTAGAGACGAAATTCTTCTTCAATTTGTGACCACGTGATCCACGAGGCTATTCTCATTCCAATACTAATCGCTAGCAGCGATTCCAATATTAGAGCAACGTGCAGAACGCTCGATAAATGTTATTTCTGTCGGTGTGTATCTCGAATTTGATAATTTCGAAACGCGAGGGAAAATGGATCGGCGACGGAGCGACGGCACATCAACCAGCGCGATCGCACGTATAGTCAGCCACCCACACGAGGCCGGTCTCTCGTATTACCCACGAATCAAGACACAAATTAAACGTGGCCGGCCAAAACTAAATTGAATCTGTCGAGGGCTGGACGCGCGGCGCGGCATGGCTCGCGCGCGTAGACGGCGTATGGCATTGATAGATAGAGAAACAATTTCGATTCTATTATATGTCTTTATTATCTCCCGGCCGTCCCGGCGGTTTAATATAGGAACAGGCACGTGGGACGAGTGTCGTTATTCCGGTACCGAGGGTGTGGGCATCGCGAACCCTTGCCGGGGATGAGGTCGTGAACGGAACCGACCGGTGAGAGGTATAGGGATGGACGGCGACAAGGGGGGGCAAGAGGGACGACAGTACGGACGCACGGTCGCTATGGTGGGGGTAGAGATAGTCCAACGTTCTGGGGTATCTCGAATAATTAAATGACCATCCGAGGGTGGGACGGGCGGAGTGCGCCTAGCATAGGGCTCGTTAAACCTCCCTGTCAAGTTGTGATTGTCCGGCCGGTCGAGAGCGACGATCCCGACCATTCGAGCGGCAGGGTTTGTTCCTGGACCGCTATAAAACCCTCGTTTCAAACACCGTGCGCTCTCTTCCCGCTCCCGGTCCCGCTCGAATTTTACGATTTGATCGGCCGAGTTAATCGCGGCCGCGCTGTGCCGCGGCATACAGACGCGTACCGCGTTACGACACGGTTTTACTGGAGTTTAGGGCGCTTCCTGGGGACATCGCAGTTCCACTTTGTAATTGGGATTCCACGTGAATCGGATTTCGAGTGATGAGTCAGTAAAACGACAATCGCAATGACAGATTTTATTGCACTACGAATTAATATCGTTCTAATTGTTTTTACAAGCGAACGCGCACCATCGAGCGTATTCTTTTTCAGCAAGTTTGTGAAAAAAGAACATAATTATTTCGCATATAGAATTTATATGAAATATTAAACTTAAATCCCGACGCGTTTTGAATCTATATGTCTTTTCCCTTTTTTTCTTTTTTTTAGAAATGTATATTACAATACCGAAAAGTTAATCAAGTCTCATTCAACGAACCGTACTTTCATATGAACCAAAGTTTGCAGACTTCGATAAGTCGAAATCATAGTTGGTCCTCGACAGATTTGACAACGAATGAATTATGTCGCGCGGAAGGAAGGTCAGCGCGCGTCCCCCGAAAAAGAGCAGTAAATCGAATAACTCGATTGATGCTCAAGAGGGCAAAGCACGCGCTTGCACGAGCGAGCGAGCGAGCGAACGTTCTCTCGCTCGCGTTATTCGAAAGCAATTGAGTCAATGTTAAGCAATACAATACACGGGTAATAATGGACTTTGGGGCGAATCTGGCCCCGCGGTGTATCCCCTACGTCCAGGGGATATATAGGGTGGGACACGCTGGGTTCTGGGATTCTGCATGGGGTTCAGAAGCGCGCAGATGTAACGCGACAACAAACAGCCCCGATAGATTGCAATGCTTCCCTCGAGAGGTCGTTCGTAAATTCGTAATAAGCTCCGGGATCTTTGGGTATGTCTTGGCTCGTTCGTCGAAGACATAAATAATGGCGCGCTGGGACCGCTTCGACTTTTCTCGACCGACGAGTCTCAAATTGTGGGAACATCGGCGAACTCGGTACTTTATAAAGATTCCTTCGGCGCGTATTTTAAACATGTAGCGTTTAGATTTGTTAAAACAATTAACTGTAGCCGGAATATAGTTCATGGAATCATGTCCGATCTAGCCGTTGCAAAACAACAGCGTTTTCACCGCTGGGAAGTTGAAAACAAAATCGATCGCGCTCTATAACAGAGTTTTTCCCGTGAGCCTCTCTGGTCAGAGCGTTTCATTAAATTTGAGTACTTGCGGCTAGGTTAACGCGACGATCGGTCGATTTTTACGTTCTGACGCAGCGGAAGAACGCTTGGAACGATCACCGTGCTCGCTTGTTGAAATTCCAGGCGGTTAGAAGGTACGCGTACGTACACGTACGTACACGCTGATGATCTCCCCGGAGGATAGGGAAGCTAATGTGTCGCCGGGGCCGAGATAGAGAGGAGGCCGCCTGTGGTCTCTGTCTCTCTGTGAAGTTTATAATCTAATACGTATACCTACCCTCTCGGCGCGAGCGCACGCTCGCAAAACATTGAGTGCTCTCACCGCGGACGCGACCACTTTTGCGGCCGCGTATCGCCGCTCTCATAATCCGATTATATTGAATTACCCATGTACCTATCGGCACACTGCGCGCCGCGTTCCCGCGTACGAATCGATATACCTCGCCGCGAAACGCGCGCTCGCGGAATTTTGATCGAGCTCACGCGCGCGGTTTTCGCATCGCGTAACGCTGTGGCCTGTACGTACCACAGAATAAGAGGGGGGAAAAAACCGCCTGTTCCGCGGAATCACGACGGTCGAATTAATTTAGTGATACGGGCAGACGGATTAGAGAATTCTTTCGCGCTAACATCTCGGGGGACGCGAGATTATTTCGCAGATCGCAAAGTAAGTGGCGAATTACCCCGCGAGAGATTCCCGCGGCGCGATCGGCATAGAAAACCTCTTGCGAAGCCAAAACGCCGCCGTCGGTCACGTGTACGCGGCACGTGTCATGAATATTTCGGTCCGCGTTATTCACGCAATGACAGCAGAATGAATCGCAACACGTGCTCGGTGACGTTTGACTGATAACCTCGCTGTGTGTGTGGCTAATCTTGGTTCGCTCGGGGCAATGAGTGCTCCAAGTGGCTCGATCATTCGCAAACGAGCGCGTACAACTAGAAAATGCGTAAGCTCAAAACATATGTCCCGATAGACAAATTTCTACGTCGGGCGTCCATGCGCAAACAATATCGTCGTATTCTATTTTTATCATTTATTCCACTCATTTATCAATGTTACTACAAGAAGTTATCTGTAGGTGATATAAATAAGTCATAAAAAAAGTCACTTGTAACAAGACTCATTAATTGAACTGTACTCTCTGTTTCTATTCATTTGAGTAGACAATGCAAATAATAAAATATAATTCATGAGTTTTCGTGTGACTAAATAAGGCGGCAATTTGAAATATTCGAGAGTGAGATAATGAGGGCATACAAATGGGCACTGATGGTGTTCGCGATGTCATCGTAATACTAATGTCTTTGCAAAATTGTTTAACTTCTCCATTATCTATGCTCGTCTCGAGCTTCAACTTAGTTTACGTTCGGGGCCGTAAGGATGATATAAATGATATCATATTTAAACCTTGTTATAATACGTCGCATCTCTATTTTTTTATAAGTAACAAATTACTGCGTCTCATAAAATCCATATTTTTACGAATACAGTTATTCAATCTCAAGTATTGTAACATTACCTGAAAATTCGCTACTATTCAACTTATATACCTGCGATATTAATAACGCTTCTTCCTCTTCATGACGCATGCTTTCGTATCATGCTGTTTCGCTTCGAGAGTTCTGCAAGTTCAGTTGCAATTCGATATCTCAACTAAAGTGATCTCATGGCCGATAATAAGCATTGGATACAGTATATTGAATAATGTTACACGATGACAGAGCGCAGTAGGTTCGAGAAGGAGATGCGAACGGAGGAGCAAGGTCAGCGACACGAGCGAGGAGAGTTGCGAGCGACTCACCGTCAACGCTGCGTTTTCTCTTGATACTGTTGCCATTGGGATCCTGATGATGCGCCGGGATGCCCAGGATGCCACTGATGCTGTAGGCGTTGGGAGCGGTGGCAGCTGGATGACCTGCCGCCGTCGCAGGTGCATGTGCTATCACCGACACGGAACCGCCCGATCCCGGCTGACCTTGCTGCTGACCTTGCTGCTGCTGCGCCTGCTGTTGCTGATGCGCGTGCTTCGCCTTCTCCGCCGCCTTGTTCCTCACGATCCTGCGAACAATAGGTCAGGCATCGTATAGCAAAACCGCCGTGTCACCAAGAGAGAGAGAGAGACGTCTTTTCTCCCTCTCTTTTTCTCGACATTTAAAAATTACGCCGGCTGGTAATAAATCGCGACAGCGTTCGCTGATCTGGATCTCATTGAAAACTCTTTCGGCAAAGTCGAAGCGTAGAGGCATCTACGCTGCGACTGCGCGCTGCGTATCTATTAATATACAGTGACTTCATAGTGCAACAATGGAGTGGCACAAAGTACCGATTGTTAATTCCAAGTCCGTCGGGCGCGGAGCGATTCGCGTTCGAGATTGATGATGAAGCTTGGCATTGTTACGAGACAAGATCTTCCTGTTGCGGTGCAGCGCGGCGGTTTGACTCTTGAACGGTGATAAACGGAAATCAAGATATTGAACGATCGGTCGCGAATCGCACCATCTAATTTGGATTTTGCGTGGGTCGTGAAATACGTAAAAATTTGATGAGATATAACCGCGATCAATCAAATCATATGCTACAGCTTCTTTTTCAATTTAGCAAGAGAGGGAAATACTTCTCTTCCAAAAGTGACCTCTCTTCGCTTCCTCGATAAGTCCCTGTTACGCTCGATGCGGAAGAGCAGAACGAGCTGCCACGACGAAGGTAACGATTGTTCATTCCAATTCCATCACAGCCGATCATAAATCCCGACATCGCCGCTTAGAGCGCGAGGCTGCGTCCATTTGACTCCACCAGCGATAACCGGCGTAGCCGCCCTACACGGTGCCGATCCGCGAGTCACGGGTTACACGATGATTAATTACGATTACGCGGGTCACTTCGCGTACGATCATTCTTCCCGACTCCGATGTCGAACCTAGACCTATCTACCTACCGCGAGCGCGCACACTCGCACCCTCGTTGTTGCACACGCATACGAGGAGACGCGAATCGTTTCATTATTGTTGCCTGACGTCGCGTTGCGGAGCCGCTACCTTCGGCTAGCGATCAGCGACGTGACTTTGCGGAACTCGGCCGCATCGTATCATAATCGCATCGAGGGAAGAAGAGTCGCCGCCGCAGATGTAACGGAGTGTGGCCATCTCGATTCTCTCTCTCTCTCTCTCACCTTTCTCTCTTTCCTCCACCCCCGTCGAGTATGGGCGTATGCACCGGCTGCTTATTATCTGTGATATATTGCGCGTACGGTTTCAATGGTCAGCCGCTCTCCCGACGTCGGTATCAATTATCCCGGCGAATATTCACGGCGGTGCACTGTTAATCTCGCGCGTGTGACTCTCGCCGCGAAACGTCTCGTACGAACAAAGTTGCGCGTTTTACGGCGCCAACGATCGGCCGCGCCCGGTACGCCCTTTCGGCCTTGGATGATTTAACGCTCGCCACGGGTAACGATCGACTTTTTACTCTCGTGAGCCGGCAACGTCCTCGCGCGCAGCCGGTGACGAATCGGTGAGTCCGTTTCCCGAGAAACTCGTAACTCGGGGAGATTTTTACGCGGCAGGAAGTATGAACTTGGGGATTGTGGTATTTCTCGAGTAGATTGTCAGTAATAGCATTTAAATTTTCATAGATGTGCACTTTGGATTTCTCAACAATACTCGTGGTACAATCAAAATTTTTCTTCTTTCTCTTAACATTTAAATTAAAATACTAAAAAGATTAATGAAAATATATCCTACGTGGAATAATTCGCGGGGATAGTACGTAACATGTGCTGCATGCACATATACATTTGGTCGTAAAACGTAGCGGATATTTCACTCTTTTTCAATGATCATTCTTTTTCACCTCGTAATGCACTTTGGAGCGCGTCAGGTCAACGATTCCTCGCCGGGATGGGCCAGTACGTAATGGATCGACATTAAGTCCTTCGTTTCTGCCGTGGATGTGTTTGTGGGCTAGGTAATCGTGGGGGTGCGAGCAACGGCGATCAATCAGATGACACCTGTTGCCCAACCTCCCTCGTTCGTTCGCCACCTTCACCAATTCGCAACAATTAGCAGCGATCCTTATCAAGGTTAGACTCTGGGGTGACCGGGGTACGAACGATCCTAAACTAACGAGTTATCGCGCACGTCGCTCTCTACACATGGAAATTTCACATCTGCAATATAGCTAATCGCTATCATGTTTTTCCGATAACGGCGAGCCAATTAACGCTGATATTACTCTCGTCATTGCTTCAGAGCGGAGCACACATTTACATATGTTAATTATCAATTAAACGTCATTTTCGAGTTTCTACTGAAATTTCGAAAATTATATCTATTGAATATAAATAAAATAATGAAGAATATTTAAAAAATAATGTCTGAAGAAAATAAAAATATATTTCTAGCGAACATTATGGCATAAAAAACGCTACCGTGTTTGCTCGCTATATAATCAGCGATGCGTTATTATTTTTTTCCACGGTGAAACGCGAGAGGTATTTCGTGAATGATGAAAATCAGACGCGTGGCTTCCACGAAACAGCACGTAACGACTTCACTCGCGCGGCATAATGAACGTAATCGACGATCTAATAAATGCAACGGCGCCCGGGGAGAGGTAGTCCTTTTGCTATAACAGGTGCAGATTATATCGTAATACAGATGGTGCGAACCGTTGCGACACGGTGCGCTTCGTACGGCCGAATGAGCGAGAGCTTTCGCGTTAAAATTCATTGCGCGCCCGGGCCTCGGCGCTCTAATTAACGTAATCCTTTGCGAGCGTGCTCGTTATCGATGCATTGCTAAATATCAGCAGCCGGCTGGTAATTTTCTATGCCACTGGCAAAAGATGGGGCAATTCGCCAAAGACTAATCGAGTAGTTGCGCAAGTAAATCGCGATGTTGCGATATCATTTTCGTGACGTTGTGCTCGAAATACTGACACGTAGACTGCGAGTTGAGAAAAAGCGTTTCTGAGATCTTTCTTGAGATGAGAGTGATTGGAGACATCTTGTTCATAATGCGGAACATTGATCCTTCAAAAAAAAAAACTATCATTTTTGAAAAGATAAGATTGTATCGATCGTGCGAAAACAAGGAGTACCACTAAGAATAATCCGAGGTAGAGAGAGAGAGAGAGATTCTTTTATGGGCAAAGGAAAATAGAGAAGCGAATGGATGAGAACGAAGTTCGTACGACGTAACCCCAACATTTTCCTGACGCTACAATGTTTCTCCCTTCGTGCTCGATTCTCCGTTCTTGTTCTTCTCTTACGCTTTTCTTTGTCTCTTTCCCTCTTACCCTCTCTTTCCCCTACCTTTCCGGTACTTCATCTAATCATTGAGTGCGCCTTTTCTTCTGTGCTTTTCCCCGTGGCGATTCTTGTTGCGATCTGCGGCGCGAGACGATGCGAGCTCGACGGTTTCCAACACAGATTTCGCAACTTGCTTTACTTCTTCCATCTATATAATTAAGCTTCCATACTTAAAGCTGAAATAAATTGCGAACAATACCGCTAACGTTACGAGGAAGAAAGTGCCATTTGGTGCGTACATACAATATAATAAATAATCATCAACTTCAATAGTCATCGTCTCTTTTTGTAACATCGCGTACCATTCATTAAAGTCTCTTTGACAATCAAACGTCAATTGCAATTGTTTCCACTACTTGAATCTTGGTTGAAATCACGTTCAATAGTTGCGCATCGTAAAGTTAGTTAGCTCGCTCGTATTTCGATGCGAATTTGCGAGTTCGCTATTGGGGGGGGAAATGCAAGTCCGTTGCCGGAAAATCATGCGACGGCTTTCGTTCGAGAGTAGGGAGAAGAAAGTCCCTCGATTCTTGATACGACAGACACGAGAAAAGGGATTTCCCGCGAATGATACGAAACGACGTTCTCCTTCGCTCTCACAGTTACGATGCTTAAGAGAAACCGGAGGTGGCGCCTCGGAGGAAGGCTTGGTAGAATTATGAGGGTAGAGTGTGTCGGGGGTGCCACGTGGGAAGAAGCTATGCCTCCCCTGGCGCCGTCAGATCGTTCCCCAACGGCCACTCCTGAACTAAACTGCTCCGCTACCTATCCTGAAGTGCCATCTCCCACTCTAAAGTCAGGCTTCCTTGCCGTTCGCTTTAAGTATGTGGATGTCGCAGCCGCATACCGCTTAAGTCTCAGGATTGCGTGTACTTAGAAATTTAAGAATAAGAAGAACGAAACGAATTATTTACTTGACATTCTCGAATTAGGTTGCTTAAAACGCTAGAAGGAAGACACAAATGGAAAATTACATAAAAATGAAAGTCACAGTTCCGCTTCAGTACTCAACAGTATCCTTCAATATCCATTAATGTCCGCTTTTTATTCCGCGTTTTTATAATTGTGTGAGCGGCAATCATAAAAAAAATGCATACACATGCCTCGAATAACGAAACAATAAAGAGAGTGTAAATTATCAAAGTTATTCGAGCATGTCTGGCGACTTTACGTCTCGAATGCGTAGTCGACAACGACAATGAATGGCTCTTTATTGGACGGAATTTATTTCTAACAAACCGATAGTAACTGTGGGAATATAATGGACGCGTCCGAACGCGTACGAGCATTATTACACAGGCCGGGCCCGATGATAGAAGTTTGCTGCGCCCCTTCGCCCTCCCGCCGCCCCCGCGATTCCGTCACGGCTAGGAAAATCGTAGGCAGCTACCACGAGCGACGTTCCGAGAAAGCAGGAGATGAGTTCGGGTTCGTGCCACAGCCCTGGAACCACAAACTTTAATGTCGGCATTACTTTTATGCACGACTTTATGCCAAGTATCCCATCAAATATATGACCCGCACTCCCGCACGCTTTCCCCCAGGATGGAGAGAGCACCCTTCTCCCTACTTACTCGAGCCTGCCCCCCCGATCGTCCCGTACTCGCGGCCGCGCGGCTAAATTATTGCGAATAAAACTTTATACTCAAATTACCTCTACGCCAACTTTATCGCATTTCGCCGGCGCTGGGGCCGCCTAGATTCTCCCGCCGCCGTCGCTGCTACCACCACCATCGTGGCGGCGCGTTCTCCAACCTCCGACGTTTCCTTCTGTCGGAGGGGTTGGTGACTGGGCGGATTTAAATTCTCCTCTCACGGATCGAGATTAATTTCTTCGGATCTCGTGCACGGCCGTCCGCGCGGTCGCCGTAGTTTAATCCTTTCGAGACATTATTCAGCTAGTTACGTTACGAGGATAGGTTTCTACTGATGTTACTAAAGATCAATGATCTAACGATGAGGGAGAAGTATTCCGGATCGCCGACGGGCGTAGATCTTGATCATAGCGTGGGCGAAAAGAGGCGATCGATGGTTGTCAATGAGCTCAGATCGCTCGTTAGCGGATACGTATATACACGCCGGTGAATATCGCGAGGGATTTCCGGATTGCGATGCGAGCGCAAACGATCTGTAATTGTCAATTATTGTGGCGCTCGTTAGGCGTCGGCTGTTATTGATCGCTCAAAGTACCAGTGGATCTTGTATTGACCGTGAAGGAAAGAATGTTTTATTTACACAACGAGAGAAAGAGAGAGAAAAGGAGAGGAAGAAAGGGCGGGGAGAACAGAACATGTTTCATTTCTCATCGACTGAAATCTTTGCGTATCGATTGTAACGATCGTATGGCACAATACAAAGCTGGAATTAATTTTACAAATTTTATAATAATAATTTAAAAACTTTTGTTTGTTTTTTTGTATACACATATTTAACGTGAAACATAATACTAAATTCTTTTTCCGCACATCCTTAATTCAAATTTCATGAAGAACTCTACTCGCATTACACTCGCAGAACTCGGATAACAGTTAAACTATTCTTTTGCGGCATGTTACTCTTACGAACAGACGTTGCTACATTTCACCAAAGTATCTGTTTTTACCGCGTCGTTTACCGCGGTTCCAGGCCGACGTAGAAAATACAAATTTAGAAGCTTGAGTCGAAATTTCCGCGGTTATTTCAATTTTTCATAAAGTCTAATTTGCGTCGCTGCCATCGTTCATATCCCTACGATGTCTAAATAATATAACGATATCAATTTGTCTCGGTGCGTTCAATGACAGAACGATTCTGGATGATGTTAAATGCGTATTAAGGTGCCTCGCGTTCTTGCGGTGTTAATGTGAGGCTTTAAAGTTATTACGGCCCATTATATGCGGCGGATTGCGGGAGATTTCAAGGGGCTTTCGAGGATTTAGCGGCCCCGGGACAGATGCTCCGTCCATGGCCCACGAATAGCACCAGAACGGAACTCCTCTCTCGTTAACTCGAAGTCAAGAGAAGGATCGGGGGGAGGGGAGGGGGTGGCGAGCACCCGAGAACAGCGAGAGGGAGTAAGATGGAGCCAGAAGCAGCAGCCAGAGTCGCAGAACTGTTCCGCCGAGCAGTAGACACAATACGGGGTTCGCTCCACAGCTATTGTACGCCCTTCAGAGCCGCACAATGGCTGGAAAAGGTGTATCCTGATATTCCGTCACTTCTCCCTCACTCTTGGGAGAAAGACAGAGAAGGCGTTGTAATATACCCTGAACGGGAGCTACCTGGCGCTTCCATGCGATGCAGCAAGGTGTGATTCTTAAACAAAAGCAACTCCCGCGATGTCGGAGTTCGCGCTTCTGTTCGTTTGTGCTGTGCGAGATTATATCTTTGAAATACGGTGCTTTTTTTTTCTAAAAATACCTTTTAATGTACATTAAACTATCGACTTAACTATTTCGTTACGTATGAGACATATACGGAGAAATTTTAGCAACTTTGGAAGTCACGCGAGATAATGTTACGTCCTCAGATGATAGATTTATAACATTTATTCTTTGTCTTTTACATCTTATTCTCTTATATATCTTATAGTTTATGACAATTTTATTTTTAAACCATCAAGTATGGATTAAAACTTAAAACGGTACACCGTGGTGCACCATTTTGTGCCACTCTTCGGTGGCGCGACTCAGTCATTTTGATGAAGTGTCCCCCCGTTGCTCGCGCGTTCAGGATGAGTATATTATTATATCTGGGGACGCGCAGGGTGCATTGTCAAACGGCAGCTGCCAGCTACGTGTACACAACTATATTAACTGTGGCTGTAGCGGCGTTCAGCGACATAATAATCTGCGTGTGTCCGTGCATGCGCGCGTATACGTACGGAAAACGCATGTTTGTGTGTTTGTTTGCGATGCCGTGCATCCCGACGACAAAAGCTACGCTCCCAACAATGATACTGGCGAGTCAACAGTCACCGATCCTCTAAGCACAATGTAACACGCGATTTATAATATATCGTTTCTGTACCGACACTTCGTTCCCCCCTCGAGACGGTCATGGGAAGTCAAGAGGATAGTCCGCATTCGCTATTATGCGCCCGGTGATCAGGAATGTTATTCACAAATCCCGAAGCTGTCCCTCGTTTTCCAGCATCGCGCTGTTTAATCCTAAATGTATCCGTGTAAGATAAGGTGAGGTGAGATAAATAATTATCAATCTCTGTGTATCGTATTAATCACACAGGCGAGTAATGCGAGATCGTGGCGTAGGTCGTGGGAAATGACACTGCGATTTCGCTCTACGATCGTTCACTAGATCGATTATAGCACGATGATACGTGATTGAACTTCCCTGTGATTATTACTCATCGGTGATGAGCAATTAATAGCGGAGTTTCGACGGTTCATTAACTTACCGGTCGATCCGATGACCGAGTGGATATTAAACGACCGTTTTCCCGAGTCATCGCGCGCTAAATGGTAATCGTATTTTTTCCGTTGTGAAGTTGAATCGTGAAATTCGCGCTATTATGTAGATCCAGCCGTGATCGACGGGATGTCCCCGAAGCCTCGGGCTTCTGTCCGGTCGAGCAGTTTCGGCGGTATAATGCTCTCTAGCAACTTCGGTATTCCAGCTCTCGACCAGGAACAAAAGGGACAAAGCATTATGGGCTGGCAGAGTAGGCGACCATCCGGTTTCATTGCGGTTCCGTCTGTCCTCTGACGTTTCCACGGCAACCTGAATTTCGTGCGTCGTCGTCACCGCCGTCGGCGCCGTTGCTACCGTCGCCGTCATCGTCGTCGTCGTCGTCGTCGTCGTTATCATCTTCGTTGTCGGCGTCGTTGTCGCTGTCGTCATTCTTGTCATTGTCGCCATTCTCATCGAGGTACAACCTCAAAGTCTCTCGTAGCGGTTCCCTCCATTCGCTGGCGGGGGATACGGAGAACCCGTAATTGTAACTTCATTTGGGGCTAATTTCGGCCGGAGGGTATGATGAAACGCGGTAATAATTGCGTTATCCAGACAAAGGACGGTTATGGATACGCGCCGCCGCCACTGCCGGCGTTTCCAACGTGGAGGCACCATCCCCTGGATCCTCCGCCCACCCCCGAGGGTGCTGCTGTGCCGGATAATGTAGGAGGGCCTCCTTCCCTTTCGCTCCCGCGCACCGCAAATATGGCTGCTTTAACGAAGTCCACGACCATGGTGCACCATATTGTTCTCCCTACGGCCATGTGTGTGCCGCTATTCATTTAAACACCGACATCCTATCACCCTTCCAGCAGAGAAATCTCTGATTTTTAACTTATCTTTGAAACAGTCTCGATTGGCATTCAAAACTATTCTATTATATTGCTTGAAGCAAGTAATCGAAAAATAAAACCGTGTTGAATATTTTGCTCGGTGCAACATTTATTTTAGATAAAACGATAGTCTTGGATTGCATTAAACATTTTCTCATATTATTGATATAAAATGTTCCCGAGTGTTAATGCGATATTTATCAAGAAATTAGCATCTGCCAAGAATACGAAACGGCGAGTCAATCCCTTCGGCAAATGAATTCAAGTCGAGATGACAAATGCGACGATTTGACGGCTTCCTGGAGGAGAAGAGTCCTCCCGCGGTGCTGCGTGGAATGGTAAATAAGCTCGTCGGGGTGGGCAGAGCATTATTTATGGGGATGTAATTTAATAACCGAAAGATGAACAGGGAGATATACCGGTGATGCCGGCCGGAAAGGCGAAAGTGGCATGAAAGTAACAGCCATCCCATTGGCTGTCCCTCTGTGTCTTTCTGTGTCCTCCAGGAGAGCAGCCAGCCATATGGCTCGGGCCGGGCCGCTCCTGGTCCGCGACCTCGGGAGATTCCGGGGGTGCGAAATGATATGGAAGTAATGGAGAGCGAAGCGGAGCCGGTTGCGCCTCGACGGGAGATTGAGTCGCGCGATAGAAACGGAGCGACGCTGCCGCGCACCGGCGCGAGAGAGCGATGACAGATTGATACAATTCCGGCGAGATTCGACGCGACAGATTTCCTGCCAACTGTTGTCGCCGCGCTAGTCATTACGTCGAATTAAAGCTACGACTGAAAATGTGATCGATTGCGCGGGTGTCTGCGAGATCGCTTAGACCTTATTCGTCCTTCTGTTTTAAATGCATTTTACTGTAATGGAATTTTAATCCGCTGAATAATTTGTTATTTACAAAACATTGAAAAGTAGAAAATGACGAAAGATTAGATAACTGCGTGAAATTAAGTTTGACAGATAATTCTTGAGTATTCATCGCATAAAGAAATTTCAAGCTCGACTCCCTTCTTCTAATTCGAACGTTGTCCAACGCTAGTATCCCGCGAACGGAGGATTCTCGACCGGAACAACAGGAAGTCGAGGGAGCGGCGGCTTCTTCCTTTGGCCCTGATATCGACTCTGTCGTAACTTGCGGCTTCGGAGGCGAATGCGAGAGGCACGCGAGAGCGTGACGTCGGGGGCTGCGTCGAGGAGACGAGAAGAAGGAGGCTGTGAACCCGGCGTAAAGCTTTCGGGCGAACCTCGCTCCTTATCGATCTGCTTCTGAGACTCCTCCGACGTAGAAGAAGGGAGAGAGGGATCGACACCAAGAAAGCGCGAGAGAGAAAGAGATAATGGCTTGAGAGAGGGGTGGGCCTTTGCGGGTTTGTATACGTGTAAGATAGACCTCGGTAGAGAGCCGCCTACTCGACCGTGACTCCGCAGCCGAAGCCGAGCCTATCAATATTTCCTCCCGAAATTCACCGTATATAGCTTCCTTCGACAATCCTCTCTTTATGTTCTCTTTTTTTTTTTAGACACTCCCGATTTTGTCTTCATCTTCTTCGATGTTACCCTCTTACAGCGGATGCGGCATTTATGATATTTGAAATTTCTTTCATCGTCTTTTTAATAATTCTACGCATTTACGTTAAATGATTTCCGATTAATATCCTCTTTTGATAATAATCTTCTTTTGACCCGCTAAATGTATTAAATAAATTTGCGACATGAAACTCCTTTTACTAGAGAAAGGAAAGCTATCTTCGTAAGAACCATGCGAAGGAAACGTTCTTTTTTAATCACGACGGGCATTCTGCGTTTCATAAAGAGCGCGCAATGAGAACAATAGGAAGAAGTCGCTACGTCGGCGTCTTTAGCGAATAAAGAAGAGGCTCGGAACTGTTAGCGTCCAATCTTCTCTCCGTTTTTCGCCTATTTTTCCGCTCTCCTCAATCCTGTCTCATACACGGGATATATAACTGTTATTTTTCGCGAAAGCCACTCCATTATTTCGCTCTTCTGGTCCGCCTTTTTTTATCTCGCGCGACTCCCATGCTGTTTCTCTACTCTCGCTCTGTCTCTTTCTTGTCCCGGCGTTCGCGGACGGTCTCATTTCGAAGTGCTCCGGCAAAGCAAGACAATACATTATATTAGCTGTATCATTATTTCTCCACCCCGAAGCTAGAAAAACCGGGACACGCTCATAATGGGAGAAATCCCGGTATACTACGCGCTCCGGTCGCTGATGCACCCAGTTCCTGTTTCTTCGTGGCGAAATCCCATTTGATATCAAGACCTTTCTCTCTTTTCTTTAAACTAACTTAACTTCCAGCTGCACCAAAGGTTCGTCGATGAAAGTACGATCCGATCGATTTGAAGACTTTCTTTTTTATTTCCTATTCTCCTCTCTGTCGCAATTTTCCTTTTCTTTATCAATTGTCTGCTATTGTCCACGAGTCGCAGCATTTGTTCGTGGAAGTTTATATGAGATAAAATCGTAACCTGACAATCTCTCTGCGCCGTCATGCCGTTTTGACGATCTTACTTTCCCCTCTCGAAACTGCACCGTCATCCTAATGAATTTCATATCTGTCTGTATCGGACAGAAACTATCGTCGCTTCGACGCCTCGCGGAATATAGCATTTAAAATCCTTCTCGTTATCAATCGTTATACAATTAGCCTGCGGGGAGTGCGTACTGAATGCGTGGGCATTTTCTAAAGGGACCCAAACGCGCGCGCGTTTCTATCCGTTACTCGTCGAGCGGAAATGCATTTACTTGTACCGAATGGATAGGGCGGAAGGTTGCGGGTTCGGTGTACGTGAGTGGGTGATGGTACGTTGGATAGATGCATGTAGATAGCGAGCGAGATAGGTAGGTAGGTAGGTAGGTAGGTTGGTAGGTAGGTAGGTAGGTAAGTATCCGCGGAGTAAGTTTTTCCAGGCGATCTGCTCTCCGGATTCAGATCAATACCCGCCATCTGGGCCTCGAATCGGGGGGATAGGGACAAGGAGGAAAAGGAGTCGCGGTGGCGAGAAGGAGACCGTGGCCAAAGAGAGAAGGCGCGAGAGCGAGAGGGAGCGAGGAGTCAGGAAAAGGCGAGAGCGTGTGCCGGAGGTGGAGCCGGAGGTGGAGAAGTCACTCGAGCAACAAGCCACCGCCGCACCCTCGACTGCAATCCTAGACACATCGAAAACCTCGGCCAGAAAGTAATTCCTGTACATACACACGCCCACGTTTCACGCTACTGTGACCGCGCGACGCGAATAGTGGAAGAATGAAAATATGTGCGAGCTAACTCTTATGATGGCAAAGTAAGCTTGACGAAACACCAGGGAATGTGACGGGGAGACGTTAATTGCTTTCTATTTGGGTAACCACTGTTATGCGAGTTTATTAAAACTTTCTCTCGTGGCGTAACAATTACCTTATGATATATATATATATATATATATATATATATATATATATAGCATATATATATATATATATATAGTTCAAGCTCTAAAAAGAAAATCGTGAAAAAGAAGAGAGAGGAAAAATTAAATCGAAGATTGTCATTTTCACGGCCGGCTCGAAAGAGCGGATTTTTACGGCGATTGAGATTCTCGGAGGAGAGGATATTCCAAGTGTAATTGCGGCCGGACTAATCTCTCGCGCGCAACCGCGACGCGGAATTTAAATAAGCGGCCGCGCATAGCACTTACGTCGTTACGTGGGCGCTAACTCATTTGCGTGCGTTTCCATTAGCGGCTGCGGTACCGTAGAAATCGCGTTAGTGAATTTCACTTGCCGGCAATTCGATTCGCATTACGCTCTATTTCATTATCGACTGCGCCCGCGCGCGAAAGACGGAGAAAGATAGATCTGGCCCTTGTAAACTAAGCGGGAGATAAGGTCTTAAGTAGTCGACTGATTAAATCTCGGGACATATGCGAGCCGATCAATGGTACCCCGGTGTCTCCTCTCGGCCGCCTCTCTCTGTCCCTTCCTGTCCTACCTACCCACGCATTCCTTTTCCCGCTACCCTTGTAGCTTTTCAGTTGGTCGAAAGGGGATCGAGTCGTTCAGTTTGTGCGGTGCTGATACGCTGTAATGCTGTCCCGCGGGAGCTCACTCCCCCTCGCTCTCGTAAGGGCGGCCCTACATCCTAGGGTACTCGTGTTCCGTTGGCCCGCCGCATCGTCGGGCGACGCAAAAACACTTGAATTAATCGGCTCGGTCCCGAAGGAACCTGCGAAAGGTCAATAGGATCGGGGTGACGGACCGGTGTACTTATCTCGATGCACATACGAGGGTGCACGCGGACACTCTGCGCGCGCGAATTGCTGATCGCGCCCCTATCGCCGGCGATCGGCTGAAGCATATGTCGCGATTCCTCGCGTAGTCACCGGGAACGACGTAATCTGTTGTCTTCCACCACGAATTAGTGAGATGACATTTTTTTTAATAAAATATGTCTGTAAAGATTGTCGACGAAGCATTAACATTGACTCACCGATTGATGGAAGAGACGGATGGCACGTTGTCCTGCGAGCAAATGCCTTCGGCCAGCAATCTGTCCCTGATTTCCCACGCGAACATCGTCGGATTGTCTCTCTTGTAATTAGCAATCGCGTCGACGACCGGCGGCGTTGCTACTTTCGGCTTGGAGCCTCCTATGACACCGGCTTTGAAACTACCGGTCTCGTAATACCTGCGAAATAAAATTCACGTAACATTACAATTAGTTTTATCTTATGAAATAATTGCAATACGTAGAAGAAAGAAATCTTTTGATCGGTCTTAAAACTTGAACACACTTGAAAGCGCGATGCCGACGAGAGATCGGTTGCCAAAGTTTGCAGTTTCTCTCTCTCTCTCTCTCTCTCTCTCTCTCTCTCTCTCTCTCTCGCTCTCGTTCTATCATGGGAGGACATGGGAGGTTGAGAGGGGAAAAAGAGAGAGGAACGAACGTTTTTCCCGCGGTGGGCGGCCAACGTCGGAATAACGAATCGCCGTCCAGCGGCGCGTCAACGACCGGCTGTTTTAAAACAAACGGCTTCTGGCCTCCCGCTGTTGCCTCCCTCTCTCTGCTCTTTGGACCTCTCTTCGTCCCTCTCGTTCTCTCATTCGTTCCTCTTCTCCCGGGCCTCCCACCGGCGGGGTGCGTATATATGCGCGCGAGATGGGCAATCGCGATTGGCCCGCCGTGAACGCGCCCTTTGTGCCTAATTAGTTAAATAATATCTTCGCTCGTGCTTAAATTCAATTACGCCGAATAGCCCGCAATAATGGTTCGCTTGTGGGCCGCCTTGATGGATGTAGGTCTGCCGCCGGCGTCGGCGTCGGCGTCNGCATCGACATCAGCGTCGGCGTCGGCGTCGACTCATACCAGCTGGATATCTAGCCAATTTTACGTGCATGCATGTGTATTGCGGAACATGAACACGCTCCAGTATTAGACCTCCGCGTTTTTCAGTGAAAAATATTTGCGCGAATAAAAACGTCGTAACAGGTTTTTTGCGTTGCATGTCACAGGAAAAATGGGTTTCGGATTGTTGAGCCGAATTATAGTCCTTTGCGATCACTTGATCCTTTATATGAATTTTGATTGTTGCAGGGGGATGAAAGTTTAGTTAAAACTGTAACATGTTTTATTATCATGAAGTGAACGGTATCATTCTTTAGAAAAGGTATTACAATTTTTTTTAATATTTTGTTATTATGATTGTCAGATTGCGTTGATCTATCAATTGCCATTTTATTGTATTGTCGAGGCAAAATACTTGATCGTAAACCTACAGCTGAAAGTATTAGTATAATATAATATCTAATAGCCTCGAACAGACCTGGGTCTCGCCATCCCCACGAAATTATTGCGATCATATCTGGTGTAAAACCCTATTTCAAGCCCACATGGCAATGCTCACCCGTTAATATTTCGTCCCCTTTATTCCGCCTCCACCGTGAAATGGCCATTAGATCGCGCGATTTTTCAAATTGCCTTGCCATCGCCTGCGTGTTACTCACCCTTGCTGTATTAATTCAGATTTAAATGGATTCGAAACAGTCTTGCGCGAAATCGAAAATACCACCTCCGTGAAAAAATGGCATTATTTATGCCCTTCGTTACGAGGCCGCGATCCCTCGTGCTGATTTTCACATTAACGTTACAAGTACGATATTGACGCAAGGTGCACTGTATAATCGTAATAATCACACTGTGTAATCGTAGTAATAAAAAATTACAGAAAAATTTACAAATTATTCAATCTTACTAATTGAAAAAAAAAGTTAATCAAACGTACATTTGCGTAAGACTTATCACATTTGCACGACAGTAAGAGACGTTTTGCAGGATTCGAGTCATAACGTTTCACATAGTCCTCAGAATCCGCGACGTATCTAGAATACAGAAGCGGACTCACGAGCGTGACACAAAGGACAAAAAGACGGCGATCCCTCTCGCGTTTCTTCCCTCGAATGTAGCCCTAAAGAAGAAGAGCACTTTGTATCTCTCCGACGAGACAGTCAGAAAAGGTTTTCCAAGCAAACGAGGAACGACTTGATTTCGTGGGGTCACCAACATCGGACTTTTCAACGTCGTCTTCGTCAACGATTTTACGAACCCTCGCCTAGAGTCGAAAAAATCCCGGTATCCGGTGTCGCTTAGATTCGGCGAACGGGGCATCGCGGCGCGCGGCGTTCTCGTTCTATCAGCGATGCGTGACTGCGTAAACCGCGCGTCGGTGTTAACGATGCCGCGTCGGTGTCGTCGACAGGCCCTTATGTTTTCGCTGTACTTTCGGACCATAAAGTCGCATCCGCACACACCGCACGGAAGAACTATGTATTTAGATGGAACGAGCACCGAGTCTCTCCACTTTCTAAATTTAGCAACGCGTGACACTCGAAAACCAGAGGGAGTGTTGTATTGGAGTGTTAACGAGGCTGCGTTATTACCCTTTAATACTCGCGATATAACTTCCGGATCGTTCGATGCTGAAATGCAAGATTTAAATTGTCCAAAATTTCATCTCTCATATTTTGACGCGCAAGTGAAATTTGACCGATGGATCGCGCGCGACGTCCGCATTGTTAATGACGAAATCTCGTCTCTCTGACTCGATCCTCGCTCGAAAAGGGGTCCGCGCCAAAGAAAAGAAGAGGAAATGGTAACTTTAGTCGTGGCAGTAAATAATCCAGTCGGCCTTTATTATGCGGGATTCATGAAAGAGCGCGTATATGACAATGATATTCGGTCGGGGGACGCGAATGACGTTCGGACCATCAAAGCGGCACGAGGCCACCCGTTATATAGCGGAGCGGGGGCCTGGAGGGTGGAAAAAACATGGAAACCGCATATCGTCGAGCACCCCCGCGTCGCGAGGGTATGAGGACTGGTTCCTTCCTTCCGGCTTCGTCGTCTCTCTCTCTCTTCGTTCATCCCTCGGATTCGTCCGTTTCGCGATTCTAACAGCGTCTTTAATTAAATCGCTTCGGGAAGAGCAGTCTCTCTTTCTCCCGTTTTTTTGCCTCCTCATCTTCTCTCTCTTTCTATCCGCGTTTCGAACGACCTTGGCCACTTCGCGGCGCGGAAATTGCGGCGTGGCATTTGGCAAGATAAACTTGATTCTCTCATAAATCACTTGCCCTTCGGCGACGTTGTTTGCTCGTTATCCGCTCTCCGAACTTGGCAAACACGATTTTCAGATACAATTATACATTTCTGATACATTTCAGTTAATTGCTCACAGAATATTTATACCGTTCAAATAAATAAGTCACGCGTTTTAAGATATTTAATTTTTAATCTTTACATGAGATTTGATTTCTTGTTTTTTTTTTTAGAGATTCGCGCATTTAGATTAACAATTTCGCCCATCTTGCGCGCCGCTGTTGGAATAAGGTATCCGGTGGGAGGCTACGGTTGTAACGGATACGGAAAGAGTGCGGCACTCACCTCGACAGTATCTTGGATACACAGCCATGAGATACCCTGAGTTGTCTCGAAATGTCGCACGGTCGGACGCCGCTGTGCGCGAGCTCGACGATCCTCTGCCTCACTACATCCGGTAGGGGCCTTCCGTTCACAAAGACGCCGCCGAGTTGGTTGACTCCGCCATGACCTGGAAAAATAGGGATCGATAATGCATTAGTCGACTAAGACTTAACTCTTTGAACCTACCGGTAAGTCCCCAACATTATAACATAACGCTTATATCAGAAGAAGTATGCCATATTGGTATCGTATAGAGAAAAAAAACACGTAAATCGCATTAATGTCGCCTATACTGTCTCGATTTTAAAAGCCGTGATAGTGGCTGACGAACTCAAAAGATTAATATATCAGCCGTGAACGATCCCCCGTGAAATCACATAAACGGGATTTGCGTGTGAATCAGGCTTCACGCGCGTGCTAGATCCACAATCGTTAAGGGAAACTGGCAGAACGGATCTCGAACGCCAATGTAAATCCTCTGTCTCGAGCGGTCTATCGCTACGGAATTATTCCACTTGACAGATTCCGTGAAAGAATGTCGTACTGTTCGCCGATGAGATTTTCTGTTGAGAGAGCGACTTGTCTCTCACGCTTTAATAATTTTAAAAGTAATGATTTCTTACACATTTATCCTCATATATTTCATATGTGTATAAATCTATTATCTTACCTAATAGTAAGACCTAATAGTAATAAAGCGCGCAATGATAGATAGAACGCGTCGGAAACTAAACGCAAATATGATATTAAATATAATTTAATATTACCGCTGGCTCGTCATTTTCGCGACATCGAGAAATATTCCAGGGTCAATGTTCATTTTCAGAGCATTCATTATTATTAGTTTACACCCCGCTGCCACTCGTGTCTGTTCTATAGCGTCGCAGACTTCATTTTCGCGCGTTAAAGCTGCCTAATGCGATAAGTTCGAGCCAATATCGTAATGGAGGGTTCTGCGTCGCGACATATGTCTCTCTATTCGTGCCAGTGCACCGATGATTCGATGATCACCGTTGTTTTCGATGAACCCTCGACGACGATGAGTTAAGTTGGCCGCTGTCGCTCTTATGGCAGCCCGGCCGAATATTTCCCCTGCTTGACACTTGTTCCGACAAATACATACATTCCTATCGGGATGAGCAGATAATAAATTTGGAAATTACTATTATATTCATATACTTTCAAGTTTCCTGACAATTATGATCCGATTACGATTTCGACATTTTCTCCGTTTGTCATAAAGTTAATTCGAAGGAATAAATTAAACATGCGACAACGAGTCATCGCGCGCGCGCGCGCGTTCGCATTTCCATCAGAGGGGGTTTCGTAATTACGCTAACACCGCGATCTATGAGGCGTGAACCACGACATTTTTTTGCCGTTTGACCGTATATCGTATCGCTCACTCGATGATCTCGCCGTCGCACGAAGACAATGAGGTCTCCGCGATCATTACTGGAAACGATACGCGCTTTCCGGTCGCAAATCAATTCGCTCTCGCGTTTATGGTCGCATCCCCGCGGCGCGGCCGGTAGTCAGGGGGATAGTTGTTGGGATCATGGTGGCATTGCCAGGGCGAAAGCACCATGACTACCCTACACGCACACACGCCGTCACGCCTGCTGACCACAGCTATACCGAGGGCTCTGAGTCCGGCCTGGACCACCCCCGAATCGGCTAGCTGCCGCTACTGCTATTGCTACTGCTACTGGGTTTTGCTGCCGTCGCTGGAACTGGCCACCGTATTACCGGAGCTTATTGCCGCCGTTCCGTGCCGTTCCGCACTTCTGGGATACGTCGAATCGAGAAATGCAACGTCTCGTCCTACGTAATTGCGTTTCCCTATATTGTCTGTATCTCGCGACTCTTTCCTTTATATCATATGGGAATATAGTTTCATGTACGCAAAAATTGCCGGATTTGCTAAAAGTTGTCGTGGTAACAAGAAACCAAAACAAGCTTTCGATTTTGACTAGCCTGAAGAAGATTAACGATGTTACTTTTCGTTTTATTTGCTTCGGAGTGTTTTCAATAGAAATCTCTTACTCGATGAAGCGTCATTTGATAGGATGCGCTCACGATTATCAATCAATCACTCGCACGCAATTTCATCCAAGTTATATCCAATATTCGTGATTCCATAAAATCAGTTTTATGATTTTATCACCGTTTTAACTGACAATCGGAGAGAGAAAGCCAATAGCTGGTTTCCTAATCAATTCTAAGCAATTCAAGCCGCCGATGTAAAAACGTCGATGCAAAATAAGATGACCTGGCTGTGCGCCGAGCTGCTGCGGACTACTTCCGGACAAATGCGATCCCCATCGGCCGAGTCGCCATTACATTTTCATTACGGACGTGTCCATGTCTCAATGGCCACTGCCGCGCTAACGATATCCTTGAAATCTCGTCGCGGTCTCAATTGAGACGGCTCAATCCGGTTTGCGTAATCTCACAGATCTCATCAAAACCGATTTCATCTTTAGAGAAATAATAGTCACGGCGATGAGAAAAAAATATTTATGCGAACGTTGACGCGTTCTTAAACTAATCGAATTATTCAAGACGCGCTGATGATAATTTGTCAATTTTACAAAAGTAGTTTAACTCCTTCAGATATAGATACGTTTATTGAGAGATTCTAAACATTGTACACGGCTGAAAATTTTGATTGCACATGTGCGGAGGAAACTTGTGCAGCCTCCGTTCCACTTTTGTATGCTAACGGAATAGAGGACCGGTCCAGAGGAATTCCAGAGCCAATAAAATGAGCTCTGGTGATACACGATCGGTGGCTCGGTACGTGTGTATATTGGAAGCCAAGAACTTTGATATAGATTCCCGTATAGTCACTCGATATTTCTCCAGCATCGCGCTGCTTTGTTCCCGTATTACATTACGCCTCGGCGTTATGTATTGCCGGCACGCCTGAATACGACGGACTTTATTACCTGTTGGCTAGAAAAATACGCGCACAAATGTAATTCATCGGTGTAGCGTGCGGTGCCTTGGAATTTCGCTATTGTAGGTAATCAAAACCGTTACGTTGTAATTGAAAAGCACGTTAATATCATCGATAATAAAGATCTGTTTAGATTTTCTTATCGGCAGATTACCACCGAATAATGGCACCACGTAATATATCACGTAAAATAATATATTAGGATGAAAAATATTGTATTCCCTATAAATTTCTAGAGTTGTGAAAAAGCAAACGGTTCATTACAAGTGATTTTATGACACGTGACCAATCAGTAATTGCCGTCGTTCCTGTTAATGTTGCATAGTTATTAACATTCCATTAGATTTAACGGGCCAGCTGCGCGCTCATGAACGGAACGTAGGTGATTTTGATTGCTTCAACTTTATAGAGACCCAGAACTAATTAATACGAGTCCGATTGCCAATTGAATGGAATACTTGCAGATTGGCAAATTTGTTATTATTAGAGTAATACTTTAGACAAAGTTATACGCGAAACTATTTCTTTACAGACAAATTGTAATTACTTGGTTAATATTTTTTCCACAAAGAGACGAATCAAGCAGATTATTATAGATTATAGAAACTGTCGGATGCGCAACATTTTTTTTTGTAAATTCAAGGGAAGAGAGAGTTTCGAGGTCTTTGCGAATAGCTCCTACGCAGGTCGTCAGTTGCAATGATTGCGGTTTAGTTTTTCGTCGGTACCGGTACCGCTACGGCTCAGTTAACGATCGAAGGCCATTGGATTTCTTGTTTTCGCACTCTCGTTTACCCACCGATACCGTGGATTCGCGACTCTTTTCTGATTCCCTCATCCTGTTTGCTCTATTTAATCGATGCTCCATCGGCGAACTCCAAGAGAAATCGTGTGATCCCGAGAGAATCGTTTTACACGCGAGAACATTGCATTTCGCGGTTCTTCTTGCATTAGTTATCGACATCCGCTGACAATCGCATCTACATCGAACTTATGCGCAGCTTCGAGTTGCGCTAGAAGAAGTATAAAACGCAAAGAATAGACGGTAAACTGAAAGCAACGAAAAAAACTCCTCGTATGAAGAAAAAGTCTCCGATCGGAAGGTTAGATCCATTTATATCTAGATATCTATTAAAATCGTACCGTCATGGTTGCTACCTGTTAATGTCAGCTGAGAATTGGCGAACAAAATAGAATCGTGGCGATTGAAATATGCCCGATGCGATTATTATCGCGATATTAATAGTTTAGCAAGATAAGAGAATTAATCGAGTCAAACAATAACACTCTATCGACAAATTTTTATATTATAATTCGATTTGACTACGTTTACACGGCTAACTTCGAGTTAACAGTAGTTAACGATACTGTTATAACTTCTATTTAAAGTGAGTTGCCTTTCCTTTTTACATTGATGTAGCCTAAGCCTTTTTATCAAACGACTTTGTTATTACATCGATATAATAACTTTGTCATAAAGGAATGTTTACACGTCATTTAATATCAGTAGTTACAACATTGATGTTATAACTTCNGCGTAAACCGGACCGTATAAATGTAGGCTTTGAAATATATATATATATATATATATATATATATATATATATATATATATATATATATATATATATATATATATATCGAATATTAGCAGATTAATCAGCTTCGTACGTTGATTAATGAGAAGAAGAGAAGAAAATAAAAAGAGGCCTATGTACTAGGAACATTAAAAAAAAAAAATACGTTATATAGAGCTGAGTAGCTTACAAGTGTAATATTCCATCATGTTCTGATTATATCGGTAGGCACTACTCAGAGTAGTGCTGAGATCCATCGCGGCACTTCCAGGCCCGACGGCCATCGGGAATCCAGCTGCCTGCTTCTCCCGGAGCGGAGCAGATTTTACACGTAACGTATGAAACGCATCCGAAGAACGGGCGGTCCCATTGACCGCCGATAAAGACCTCTCACAGATTTCCAGAAGTGGCTTTCGTCTCGTTTCTACGGGAACGAAGTGGGCCGGTCTATGGTGATGCGATACAATGACTGTCATCAGGAGCGTCTTTGTGGCGGACGACGGGTGGCTGCGGATACCCGGCCGGCCGTCGCTTCATTTTCGAGAATCAAGTGCCGAGTTTCTCTCGCCGCACCGTGGAAAAATCAAATCCGACCTACAACTCGCACATTTCACAAACGTCGCGGAGAACCATTCACAACATCGTCCGCATGAGCGGTCAGAGATCCAGTGCTCGTTCGAGTCTCACGTGCGAGAGTTTTCACGCGCGCCTTAAATGATATTTTCGATCCTTCCTAGAGGACATATTGCACATAGTTCTTATCCGCGACAGTGCGTCCTTACGTCCGCAGCGGAAAGTAATGAAATACCAACGACGAACTTGTATGATATACACTCGAGATATGGTATACACAAACGACACGCACTACGGTTATCGTCACAATCACCAATCCAGCTCACTGCATCCAAGTTAGCGTGTCGTAGTAGGTCTCATCGACGTAGGTCTCATCGACACAAAGGTGAGAATTTAACTTGTCCAACGTTTTAGCAAGTCAACGCTCATCACTGCATTCGATCCGCTGGACATGCTGAGGAGTGGATTTTCTCAAGACGTGACGCGTTATTCGATACAACATTGATTCCGCGCCGTTTTTGACAAGCGATAGACAGGCGCGATAGTGAACCGATTAGCCGAATTCGATATACGCGCGGGACATCGAGCTTGGCGACGAGCGGAGCGCCAAACGCTCTCCGTCCAGGCGCGAAATTCTTCGTGACTTGGCGGTCACTCCGGAAAGAAGGGAAACAAGTCTCGTCCACGTCTGTCGCTCGTTATCGTTATCAGCCGCCGCGGTTGTTTTCGTGGGCCCGAGGGTAGCGGCGCGCGAGCCGTGCCGCCGCGGCAAAACCGGGCCGACGACGTCGAGGAGTACGAAGGTGGCTTCTGCCGACGGACACACGTGACTTCGGACAGCTTTTCGACCCCCGCCTCGCGGCGGCGAGCTTTCATCCCCACGCCGCGCTCGACCCCGCCTTTTGCATCCCTCGATCAGCATCCAGCCGGGCCCGATTGGTCGGCGCGACGTAACTGCCGGGTGGGAGAGCACCCTGCGACGAGGGGTTTCTACGGAAACGGCGGCGGCGTCGCGCGGGATAACCTCGTTATTGGCATCGCGGCGACGGCGGCGGGAACGAGTATGGGATCCTCGGATGTGCCGAGTGCGGGGCGGCAGGGCTGGGCAGGGGAGGTAGGAGAGCGGCGGAGAACGGTGGATCTCGGGATGGAAGAGAGACGAAGGCGAGCGCGAAATAAACGCTCGCCGGCTGGTCTACCGCCAACAGTCCCGCGCGAAATCACGCGGCGCACACCCCTGTGAGCACTGCTTATTCATGAGAGTGTCCCTCTTCTCCCGGAGAGAAGAGGTCGTACCTCTTGGGCTCCCTCGGATACGATGTCGCGCCCTATCGATTTTATTTATTTAAAAGTTACNCGCCCCGGTTTCTCTCTCCGCTGTACGGCCGCTACTGTGGCGTATGGCATTTTATTCTGCGGAATGGCGTTTCGATCGTCGATCGATAAAAGAGAGATTAAAGAAAGAGGAAAAGTAGGAGAACGCGAGGCAAGGATAAACAAAACGTATTCGATTCGTATAGTCGGTTTGTCGTTAACGATTTCACAGTAAATTTCATAGCAATTAGCCCTTGAATCTCGTACGACTTTTATGCATCTTCAAAATTCTTCTAGATATTGCTCTTCTGATAGTTGCCCTCTTCGATTGTCTCCATTTAGTTTTCTTCCGCGTATCGCTATAATTTATTCACTTTATCGATCCTTTTATAAGCTAAGAGCAATTCAAGGATATCGAATGGCTATAAACTTGTTTATCGTCACAGTTTGAAGATGAAGGGTCAGAAAAGAACAATGGCAGCCAGATGAAGGCATGCAGCCGAATACTTAAAAATTAATGCTGGTATACTGCCAATATTGCGCGAAATTATTTGATTGTCTCTGCTTCAACAGGAATCTATTTCTTGGAATTTTCAGTTTTACATTAGTTTCGCTGGTTAATTCTTTTCTATTATTTACGTACGTAATTAATCTTCTAATACGTTTCACTCGTCACACGTCAATCTCTTTGTCAACGACTTGTCGTCACTAAAACAATTCACTAAAACATGAAAGTAGTAGGAAACTATTTAGAGATATTTCAGCTTAGTTTGTAAAGATTACTTGGACACGACGTTTTGTATACAATTGCATGCGATCCTATTTATATTATGGCGTTACAATAACTTAGCACTGAAAGGGTTAACGCTCTCGGAGCGTATCGCGCGACGTCCCGCGGCATGCATCGCCGCGATTAATTACGAGACTGATTACGTGGAGACAAATACCGTGGATACTGCTCACGGACTCCGGAGAGATAGCAAAGGTGGCTGAGGGAGAAAAGGGCTTTACAATCTACACATTGTGAGGTGGGGAAGTTAAAGCGCGGAAGGTGGAGCGCGATGTGTACTACTGGTTTATAAACTGCGGCGTACTCCCTCTCCAGTGCAACGCGTTCCTTGGGAACTTATTCTCGGACATGATACGTATCGTGAAATATAGATACTTATTCCCCGGAAGAGAGTTACAGTTTATAACGCTTAAAAGTTCGAGTGGTACAAACCATTCGACATTTATCGCTCGTAAATAGAGCCGCTCATCTTTGTATTATTTATATTGATCAATTCGCGTACATTTCGTTCATTTATAACATATCTGGATATATTAAATTTAATCAAATTATGTACCTAGTGTTGTGTTTATATAAAATACAAAGCGTGAAACAAAAAGAAAAAGAAAACAAGAGAAAAAGAAATTTTACATGTAAAAATATAAAAAAATATTTATTTCACATCGAAATAATTAATTGGATCACATAGTATAGTATCATCTTTTCTTCTGAATGTTACTCTGAGAAGGAAGAAACACTGGGCCCCATTCCGAGCCGCACGGATCGGGCCGGAAGGTGCGGTCAGCCGTCGTCGTCGTTGGTGGGACCGTCGTTGGGCCGCGAATCTCACAAGGGTCCGGTTTACATTTAAGTGAGTTCTTTCTCTTTTTCTTTTTCTCCAGACCCCCGCGTCGCCTCCTCCGCCCCCTCCGTCTTGCGCGCGCTGACACTAGATACCCGAGATCGCGAAACTTTACGTGTGTGTCTCGTCAAATGGTATCGTTGCGCAACCGGTGTACGCGACACCGACACTCGCACTCGGGCGAAACGAAACTTCCTAGCAGCAACACGGTCGATTCGGTCGTCGATTCGTGAGAATATCGACGAAGTACGCGCGGGAAGCGTACAAAGTTACTCGGCTCTCGAGACATACGTGTGAGAAAGATTTTTATTTGTCGCTCTTAGTTACTCTAGGAACAAACCTTACTTCAGCAATGAGAATTTTTAATTTTTAATTCCCTGAGAGAATTGACTTTATTCGGATTTGTAATTCTCTTATTCACATCGCCGTGCACGTTTTCTTATAGAGGTCTTATAGAAAACACGATGATAAACTAATTTTTCACGACGGATTTTGCGAAAGATCCCGATGCCTATTTTCACCCCTCGTAAAAATTCTTGCTTCACCTGACGCGTGATCCTCACGAGCACGGACCCTTCATTCGTCATTACTACGCCGGTGAACCTAATCTCTCGAGGATCTCGTTCGAGATTACGCTTTGGCATATCATTTGCCTGAACGAACGAGCGGCTCCGACCGCGTTGACGGGTAATATGTCCTCTACATGATTGCACCGGTGCTCGACGCTGAGACGACGCATTTGTAGGCGAATAGGGACGCACTGTGGACCCGGAGGCCCTGCAATGTAGGCGGCGGAGGGTAGGAAGCATCGCTGCGGCGTACGCGGGGGCAGATGCAGATGAGGTCGCCGTGCGGGGTGCATCGATCATTGGGGTAATGCGGCTGCATCGTGCTCTTGGCTGCTCCCTAATCAGTGCCTAGATGAGCCACTATCCTTCCTAATCTATGCGACCGACCGCCGCATTAATCTCCGTTATTATAGTGCAAGAACGAAGAGTTTGCGAAACTAACGGGACATTTGTGAAAATTAACGATATTATTAGTATACTATACGTCACGTGACAATGTAGGTGTTTTTCTCGCTCGTTGCGATTCAGAAATTACGATGTGATTCAGAAATTATCTGCGAACAAATTTCTTTTCGGAGCAGCTCTATACTGATCGAAAATTAAAAGCACAGGAATTGTGCTGCTCTTTGACTTAACTCAGTAACATCCAAAGAACATCTTCACTGTCGCATAATCTTGTAACGGTTACACAAAGAATTTACCCCGGGACAAAGTTCCTCCGATGGCGGTACTACCGGGAGGAAAGAAAGGTGGGCGGCGATAACTCACGAGATTTGATGTAAATAGCGCACTTACTTATTCGCCAGTGTCGCGCGGCAGAAGTTAAAAATACCGAGGGTAAGGTGAGGGGTTGCTCGTGCGGGAAGGGAAAGAGAAGGCGACTTTTTTGCGTAATGAAAGCAATCAATTCAAGTCCCTGCCGTCTCCACCATCCTGCCGAGAGTGGTAGTCGCGCTCTCTCGGTCCTTCCGTCTCGCCCGTTCTCCCTTACGTCGCGTCGCTTGGTCCTGTTAAGGACGCAGGAAAGGAGGTAGCGGTGGGTAGCAATAGTGGTGGTAGTGGCGGCTCACCCTCGTTTCACCGCACCGTGCCCACCCTCTTTCTTGCCACCCCAACGGTGGCCGCGACCACTTTTGTAGTCATCATAAAATGCCCTGCTTTCAAGTTCCGACGATTGCTACTCTTTTTTTTTTGGTCCTCCCATTCCGAGGGTAGTGCGGCAGTGGAGAAGAATCAAGTGGGGGATCGCGTAAGGCGAAGGGCGAGCGACGCGTAGAGAATGAGAGGGGGCGGCTGAGGTGGCGGTTAATTCTGAGCATTTCTGCCGGGGAACGCGGGTATGGAAGGACGATCTCTTTAAAAGAGCACTAAAGTATCGTTAATCTTAAGAAGAGGAGCTCTTACTTTCGCCCGGACAGACCGGTTAGACGCGTCCGCTTGATACAGAAAGAAATTGCAACGCCCTGAAATAAATTCTCGTCGTTCTGCGGAACTTTGCCGGCGCGAAACAGCGCGATGCTATTTCATTACTTGCACAAATCACAGATTTTTTTGATACCTCGGCGATATGCTTAACTCGATTTATCATATCGCATTCGATATTTTTACAGCATATTGCGAAATTAATTTAACTTTGGGAATCGATAATTGAATGGACGTAGCGTAATCGAATAATTGATATTATACGCGAAAATTTTTTTATGGATAATCCTAACATAAATGTGTGCTGCGTTTATCTTTCTGAAATAAAAATACGTGATAATGTTACGAGAATAAGATTCCTCGACGACAGACAAAGAAGCAGCCTTCCCGCGGGGAAATGCTAAATGTCAAATACACAACCCTCCGACACTCCCACGGGAGCTAAAGGCCATAGCATCATAATATGATTACGTTCTGTTCGTTATCCCCTTGTTTAGAGACACGATTATTATTGTGCGTCGAGCATCGTCGACAGATTTATGACAATGTGTAATATAATATCGAACGACTCGATTACGAAAATGATGGATCATCTTCCGTTCAATCGTATTCTTCCCTTCGTCTTTTTTTTTCTTTATAAATTACTACACTCAGATACTTTATCAAAGTTTTATAATATTTTTTTTCTAAATTATACTTCATATTTATTCTTTAAAACGCTAATTCGTATCATTACGCAATACTTCACGAGTTTTTTTTTTTCTTTTCTGCGTAGACAAAAGTAATAGAATACCATTTGCGTTTGTGTCCAAAAATAATAGAGAAATTGCGCTTCTCGCGAGCACAAGCTGCATTTCCAGAAGTTCTCCGTATTAAGCATGAATAACGTTACGATGATGGCTGGAAGAAGGGTTGTGTCGCGCGCATAAGGGAGACGCACTCGAGTGGTTTGTCGTCGTCTTGCGGTGGGTGGAAAACCTGGAGGATTCGCCCTCGTAGCGTAGCTAGGCGCTCGAGGGGTGGTGGACGAGAGCGTAGCGAGTAGTAGTACGAGACACGTGCTGTCGCGTGCCGCGGTGGACGTCCGTGATCTATGCGCCGTCACTTCGCCTCGCATATATGGAAATTATTGCCACGCAATCCGGATACGCGCTGCTTTTCGACGCTGCGCAGACCCATCGCGGACCCATCTCGATTTAGCGGAGCATTTTAAAAGCTATCGATCGGCGACAAAGCGAGAGAGGGCCTCCGTACGCGCTCGGATTTCGATGGGTCGTGCGACAAAAATTCTTTTGCTCGTTAATCATCGCGGGGACATATTGCATCGCGTTGCATAGCGATATTTTATTTGCCGCGGGACGCTTTTATTAAAAAAGACCATGGACTCCGAGTGATGTATGATTTTATTTTCAAGTGTTTAAAGATAATCGAAATGGAAGCAAATCTTGAGAAAAATATACATTTTGCTCTGCAATCGGCTTGACGTCTCTGATTACAACGGCTGAACATTTCGAATCATTCTTAATCTTGGCGCGAAAAGGATAAGGTATTCGATTGAAAGGCGGCAGCGGCGCGCCTCGACCCTCCCTCGAAAAGACATGGCGATCTTCCTCCGGCGTGTCTGGAGGTGGTGATGCGGTCGTGAATAAGGGCGGGCGGGTATGCCTCCAGGGGGTTTAACCCGGGGGTTGGTGCATATTTCACGGTCTGTGGTCCCATCTCGCGGAGACAATCTGAACCAGCGCGGATACATCATCGCGTGACGCCACGTAATAACCTTCTGCGCCACAACGAGCTCCTTTCAAAACCCTCTTATTTATTCATCTCACCTCGTCCGTTGCTTCTCCCGTTCTTTCGCCCTCTTTGTCCGACTATCCGGTACTTCACCCTTCGCGCACGAGTCGGGCCGAACCCTCACTGTTACCCTTTGCAACTTGGCAGCGCTCACTTTTCTAAACCGAAAAGATCTTTCCTTTGTGAGAATGCCGATGCCCATTTTTCTTCCCGAGAGAAAAGCTTCGAAATACAACAGCGCCGCGGAAATAATGTTAAATAATGGATGAAAAGTAGATCGTTCCAATTTCGCCAAGTTCAATTACGCGGTAAAAGGTAGCCGGACGATTTTTTTTTTTTTTTTTGTAAGTCACCGCTTAGTTGTCGAAGAAAGTAAATTATTGTCTCTAGCGTTTCGTGCTGCATGTGACATGTTAGGCATGCCCCCGAGCACAGGCTCGCCGCAGAAAGAAAGTATTAATCGAGCACGACATATTACTCGCCGCCTCGCATTCCCCGAATAGCCTCTAATTTATATGCGAATTCTCGCAGCGCTCTTCTGTGCGCGCGGCATCCTCGCTCCGGCTTTAACGCCAGATGTTGCCCGCGACGTAACTGCATCGACGAAGGATCGGTGCGCCGAAAGCGCACGGAGGAAGAGAACTGACAGAGGATCTTTTTTGAACGCGACGAGAGTAATATTGCCACGTACAGCGCACGCTTTGGATCGCCGATGCGTAACACGACTCTACCCATATTCATTCAAGGAATTATTTTTATTCGCGATTCGCAATGAATGAATATATATTGGTCGCGCTTTGTTCTGGTCGCGATTATGACTTAGATAAACGACAGCGCGCGCGCGCCCGAATGTTTAGACAAAAATCAAGAAGCGGAACGAAACGTGGATCTCGAATCTCGCCTGTCGCAGGCGCGCGACGCGGCCCTGACCGTTAAGATAATAATAATCTTACGAGTGCGCGAGATGAAGGAGGCGCGCGTGAGAGCGTCGCACACGCACTTGGCTCCTCTCGCGCGCGGCAGAAAGGCTATTTGTCGGATGACAAACGAGCGGCGGGCTACGTGGGTGGCTTCGGCAGTCGCGGGAAATGGTGAGCAGCGCGCCGTGTCGTCGCGCGCGCTTTCGCGCTCCTCGTGCCTCCGGGGCCCTCGAGGAGGCGAAACGACGAAAGGAGCGAGACCGACGAACGACACGTGTACCACGCCGCGGTACCGTGTCGATTTTCTCCTCGATCCGCGTAGCGCGCGGAAGGAGGGCCGTCGTCGCGCGATTTCCTCTCCGTGCGGTGCGGACCGAGCCGCAAATTCGGGCTCGTTCCCTACATCGGCGGCCAGCGCACGGTGGATCGGGACGAGTATCGTAACTCGGAGAGAACCCGATTATAGAGCGGATACATTTCGGTGGCCGGCACAGTAACGCTCTCGCACGCGCACACGCATGCCGGCGTACGTACACACACACACACACACACACGNGCGCGCGCGCGCGGGTGGTGATGCGTGCGTGTATGTACGTGCGGCCGGGAGGCACATAATGTCTAATGGGGGTGATTGTGCTCGCGCTCCGTGACGGATCAATCTGCCACCCCCTTCAACCTTCTCCGCGCCTCCTCCTGCTCCTCTTCTACCATCCCCTCCCCTCCCCCGTCCCTAAGCCGAAGAGTGAGAGAGCCGTCAGCTCCTGGTCCCACCAAGCCGAAACCCAAGCACGGACTCGCGTGGATAACGCGACTATTCGTCATACTATCGTGGTAGGGCTGGAATTAGAAGCGTCGCGACCGTTATTAATCGGCGGTCGGCCGCGTTCAATTTCGAGCAATCTTCGCATTTGCATCTCATGGAAAGTTAATTGACAAACTGTCAAGATTATTAAAGCGTACGAATTTATTTATAATTATACCGTGAAGAAAAAGCAAGAGCAGTTAACGTTTGCGAGAGCCAAGAATTTCAAATTTCGCGTCCAGTCTCACTCCGGAAGTGCGAGCTCTGGACATCCCATCAGCCGCCCAAGGGAAAGGCAGCAATCTGTTACGCATGCAGAGAGACATTTGCGGCCGTGTTCGTGCGGCATAACCTGTTTCCGTGACTTCCACTCTGGAAGCGGGTGTACGCTGTGAGATAACGAGACGATCTCTCATATCGCGCCGCCCACATATGCCGTTGACATAAATACGGTGCTCACGTGTATCCCGATCGGTGTCTACAAACCCACCCGGTGCTCGGGTTGGCGGCAAACACGGCGGGGGCGGAGGGGGAGGGAGCAGAAAAATGTGGCCTTAAAGGGAGATTAATAATAACGCCCTCCCTTTCTCTTTCTCTAGGGCAGGTAACCCATACCGGCGCTATCGGCCTGGAAGAGAACACCCCCGTCAATCTGTCAATGGGCGCAGCTTGTTTTAATTGGCGTTATTAATGGCGCCGATATCCGGCGCGACCACTCGATTCATCCATATTCCCGATCCCACTTTGCCCCCTTTTTGGTCTCGCTGCACCTCGAGACATTGACCGTGGCGCGTTATTAAATCGGCATCGTCCCGTTATTAATTATCGCACCAGATCGCCCTGGATGCGGAGCGTGCCCGACGCTCTTGGGACAGCAGCGTCGGCCTCGCAAATCGTTCTTACCCACCGAGCTCGACCGGGCCTCGACCAAAGGTACGAACGAGTTTCGCGTTTCGACCCGAGATAAGTCGCAGATGGCAGCAGGCGGTTGTCATCGTATTATCGCATTTACGATTTTTGCAATCACGAACGGATCACGTCGAGGTAGAAACGTCGCAATTCCCCGAATGAGAGATATTCGAAAATTGCTGCAATGAGATGTAATGAGTTTGTTCCTTCTAGGCGAATTTTCTGCACTTTTCTACAATCTTTTTCCGCAGGAGATTTGCGAAATATCAACNGATTTGATTATCAAAAACTTGGGTCACACACTAGTTCCGCTTTATTGTTCGATTAGAAAAAAAAAAATTAGTTTCTAAAACATCTTGCGTAATAAGAGCCCGGCCGCGATTCCATTTGCTCTTGCGGCATGCGCAAAAGGACGAATTGTTTTAGACGTATTCGTATGTGTCGATCACGATTCTATTAACCGAATCAGAAGCTCGCTTTTTCCTTTCATGCGCTGTTAAATAAGTAGGTCCTGTATCATCTGGATATGTAAATTATTATTTCAACAAACTTATTCCATTAAATCTTCAGATTCTCATAACGGTACATATATTACCAGAAGTGTATCAAAGAGTAAAACGCGAAAATTCAGCGTGAACTTTCTTCCGGAATCGAAAAACCTCGTGGATTGACATTTAGACAGCATCGTTAGCAGGCGCGATCAAATAGGCATTAGAGTGGAAAGCGAAGTGATCTGATTGAGGTCTGTATTACGCGCCGCGCGGCTGTGAAGCTTTAATGCTTTTCTCATTTTAGCAAAAACCGGCTGCGCAACGTCGGTTGATCGACACACGAAGGATCCATTATCGCTACCCGCGATCTTAATGGATGCCGTTATCTCGTCGTATCGGGTGGTGACCGGTGAAATTGGAGCGAAATCACCACTTTACGAATTCCGCATGAGTTATAATCGCCGGCAATGAGGTGAAAAAACATTTCTAATGGCGCGCGATAAAAACTCGCACTTCTAGCGTGACTTTTATGCCTTGGCGAGTCGCTACGCGTGCACGCGCCGCAGCCGATTTCTTCGGTTTTAATTACCGAAGGTCCTGCCCGAACTTAATGAACCGATGAAGCCGCTTTTCGCAATCGACAGATGGAAATCGATACGACTCCGGGGTATCGAACGCTAATGGGCACGAAATCTCCGGCGTTTTCTTCCAAGTCGCATAAACGCGCAAGGACGAAGGCCTCGGAAACGCCGCAGGAAAAACGCGAATCCGACACTCCCGGTCGCGATCGCAAGGACGTCGTCGGTGTAAAGCCGCAGAAAATTGAGCAATTGTTCTCTTTTTTTTTTCCTTTTTTGCTTTTCCGTAAATTACAATACCGTCCGTTTAACTACAACTTCCAGGCGCGCAAGAAGGCGGCTCTCGCGTACAATCGCGATTATGTACCACGATCGTGCATGCGATGACTAAAATTATTTCTCATGGCGCTCGCGGATTTTTTTGCGCCAAAACTCGCAGTTGCAATAGAGAGTCTCCTATGAAATTTAAACAAGCAAACAGGACTCTGCGGTCGCGTTTATTTCATGTGCCGACACGCTGCGTTATAATAGGCACGTGACAGGCCGACATAGTTCTTTTTTTTTTCGGGCAATTCAGAGTGGCCATCTAGCATACACATACAACCGAAACGTTTATACGTCAGCTACCGCCTCGCTAAGAGTTACCGGGAATCTTGCGGTCGCCTCGGTAATCGTCCGCCGTTTATTCCGACTTGTGCATTATAATTGCGCGCGCGGCGCATAAAATCCTTCTTACGCTCGTCAGCTCGCGTCGGACTAGCCGGAATCCCCGTGTATCGCACTTTTTGTTACGGTTTATGAAATTGTCTTCTGCGTTGTCAAGTCGCGTCTCGCGACGCAGACTTCGCGGTGACAGGTAGTGTGTTTTAGTACCGTAAATCATGGATTCTTATAATTTTGCCTAAAAACAATTTTATTTATTCTTGTCTCTCTTGCGGCTGTATAACACCTTTATAAATGCGCTTATCTATTATCGTAATCTAATTATCTATACAGCTACACCAATCGTTTTTACATAATGCAATTTTCAAATGATTTGATGACCAAAATTGTACACGGAGAGAATTTTCTCTTAAAATTTAGCCTAAAAATCATGGTAATCGTGGGATAACTAAAATTTGGAAGATGTTTATAAATTCTCTCTGATTTATTCATATCTATCACAATAAAATATAAAATCTGTCTGAATAATATTACAATCTGCTTGGTAATTTTTACTATGTAGTTATAAAAATTTACTATGTAATTTATAAAATTTCTGTTGTACATTTCACAAATTTCTATCATTTTCGGTAATATTTAACAGGTTTTTTTTATTTTTATGTAATTGTCTAGTTATCCTACTCACCAAACATGTTAAAATTTGTTGTGAATTTTACGGTAAAATATAACGAAAAATTCTCTCCGTGTAGTTTCATTCATTTTTTTTCTTCAATTTCTGGTAAGTCGCGATTCAGTCGTTGAGTGTGATGGTTCAATTCTTTGCGTAATAAATCTCGCGTACCGCTCAGTCACAGAGAGGAGAAACAGCACGGCCGCGTTGTACGACGGTAATTGCGGTCGATCCCCGCGTCGCGTATATTATAATTGCGCCCGTGAAGCATGCTCTTTTTCGTCGGGACGAGTTCGCCGAATCGAAGTTCTCTCATCCCGCGCTACGTCGGCGGTTTTTGTGTATCGAAAATTCTCGATACTACGAATTCACCGGGCAGACTCGATAGACGGTGCGGCCGAGAGCGGGCTCGGACTGTCCGGAGAGCTCTGCGGTCGTGTCCGGCCAATAATCGACGCCGCACCCCGCGTTCGTCCCGGGCGCGTATATTATAAATGCGCGGCGCGGCTACCAAGCAGGTATCCGAGCGCGCTTCGCGGCGAGCGGGTAGTTAAGAAGCGGCTGCAGGTTGGACGCGACGTGTTACGGCTTTAACCGCAACAACGCGCCTCCGACCGCAGGAACCCTTTACTTTGCTCTTTACTCCCGGAGCCCCGCGATCCCTGAGCACCTACCACCTCTGGTACCCTTCTCGCTCCCCTCCCGCCCTTGCCCCCGCTGCAGCCACCCTTCGTCGTCGCCACCGCCACCGCCGCCGCCACCGCCGCCGCACCGCGCCCATAATTACCGCGCGATGATACCAATGGTATCGATCATCATCGGGCTACCCTCTCTCAATGTTCGATTCCCCTCGGCCGAGCCGTAATCCCTATTAGGCGNCGTAATTACACCCCGGTATTATATACCGACGTTACATCGCTATATACACGTACCGTAAACAGTCTCCTCTACACGGGAGAAGCACGGTGGAAATTGGCCCGCGTCGAGACATACGTTCGCCCGTTACTTCTAATGCTCCGCGAGAAAAGTCTCATATTTCGCTCGATGCAATTCACCTCCCGGGGGGGGGGGGGTTCTCGCGCGATCGGCATTACTCGATATTATACCGCATTTTGAAAAGTGTTAGTAACAACGTTACGGATCGCGCGAGAATAATATCGATATATCGTATATGTATTATTACGAAAGACAATTTTTTTTTAGTATCACATTTCTCCTCTTCTCTCTCGCGCTCTCTCACTCTTGTTTTACGTTGGTAATTAAGAACGACGCAGTTGTAGCTGCGACGCAGTTGACGATCGCGGGAGAAGCCGCGGATTTATTGTAGAGTTCATTTCGTAGCGTTGTCGGAACGCGGGCGCACAGAGGATGAGTCACGGTGGCATTGTTCGGCCGGACGAGGAGATACAACACGAATCATTTCCTGCCGTATCCCTAGCTGGTCGCCTTCACGTTCACGCGCGCCGCGCGCGTATGCGTCCGTCGCGCGCGTCGGTGTATGTGGAACGACGCGCAACGCATCTCACGCTCGAGTGCATGCGGCGTGCACCCGTCTAGCGTCTGACGCGTGCACGCGACGCGTTTTCTGCAAACTGTTTTACGTTTCGTGGATGATGTCAGCCGCTTGTCTAGCTGTAGCTACAACTCGCTCCATTGTAGCCACAATCCTTGTTTCACGCTTCATGTATCCGCGCGCGATGTTCTCTTTCGCGACGGTAGAACCGTCGACTGGTCTTTTAAAAATAATCTCAATTTTTTTCCCCCATTGATTTCAATAGCCTTTACGTATGACACGGATTATTTTTGCAGACTGCGTGGCAGGTATCGCTACGTTTCTTTATAGAATCGTGGAAGATACATTTTTCAAGTTACGTCGCCTTCGTAGGAAGCGTTATCGTGAGAAACTCTCCGTCCGTTATCAACACAAGTCCGATGAACGTGTCAACGATACTTATTTGCTCAGCACGGTAGCACGATTGAAATAAGATCACGACGGGATCATTAAATGGCTGCAGATGTTTAGACGTTCGCGCTAACAGATGCGCGTCAATTCGCGACCGGTATCACCGACTGAATATATTCCGCAATCACGCTCGACCGCGGCGAAACGAGTCTCTCGCATGAATCTCGTATGAATCTCTCCGCGCCGTTTCCGCATCCGCCTATCGGAAGGCAGGTGGCCCTCGCGCACGCTAATTTGTGGACTGGGAAATGGCGTTAGGATTCTAACTGAATTCCCGCACCGCCGATATAGTATATCACTCCATGAGATTCGCTCATCCAGATCTGATGTATCTCTCGCGCGAGAGGGACGAAAGAGAGAGAGAGAGAGAGCGCCGGGGCGTCTCAATTCTATCAATTCAATTATATTGAGGAAGCAATCGGCTCGCGATAACGGGCCGGTGTTAACGAATCGCTTCCTCCGTCGGCGATCATCGTCCGCGATCAACATTAATACCGTGACTGTCCCCGCGCGTACCGCTCAATTTGTTCCCCGCGCCGGTATGCTCGTACGCCCGTAACGAACGCGCGCGCCAATGTTCACGAATACTTTTGTAACTCGTGTAACGAGCGTACGCCGGGTGCTCGAAACATCGGTATCGGCGTGTATCGGCACGCCGCGGGTATCTATCATCGCCGCCCGAACTGGCACGCTCCATTACTTCTGCTCGCGAAAAATCGGGACGCTTCCGGCCGGCGCGGCGATTCCGAACCCGACCGAGATCGACGACGTGTCTAGGGCCGAGAGAGAAAAAAAAGATTGCATTCCGGATGGGAGAGTTATCTCGATAACTCTTGTTGATCTTTTCTACAATATGTTCAATTGGCCGAGCGCCGTCCGTAATTTAATTAGCTAGCTGGATGATCGATCGTTTATAAGGCGGATTAAGCGCGGTCGGAGGTGAGCCCGTGGTTAAAATCCGAGCCGTATCCATTGTACGGACCGGTTTTCGCTGCGGTAACGATCGGACTCGCTTTTTCTTCACGTTGTCGTCGGGCCCGAGCAAGGATCATTAGACACGACGTCCGTAATGATTGCATAACGTTATGCGTTACGTATGCAAGAGTGGCAGGTTATCTTTATGGCTACCGACATAACGAGCATAACAAACGTATTTCCGTCCTTCTCTCCTTCCATTCACTCACTATTGCCCGTCGAATTCGATCGGAGTTGATCCCACTTGTGCGCAACGTTGCGAAAGAGGTACAAAAATGTTGCGGCATTGCAAAAATTAAAATTGTTATAAAATTTAACATAGAAGCGTTCAAATTATGTCAAGTGTAAGTAAGTATCGCGAATGAAAACAGGCAGCCGAGATTCGTTCGGCAAACAAACATGTTAGACATTGGAACTAATGAGAGCAATCTATTGGAATCCCTGGGAAAAGAAACAAGTTTACAGGAAATATATTTATAGCAAATGGATCGATAATTCCAGTTTCCCTGTACAAATGCAAGAAGAGCAAAGGTGCGGATGATAGAAATACTTTATTTCTTTTCAGCGATCCATTTGTGCGCAACGGTTTTATCACTTTCTGGCGAGCCAATTTCTTCTCCTTTTACATATCGACAAATATTACAATCTAAGAAGATTCAGAGCGGCCAAATAGAGTAATGGAAATGAAGAAAAAGAGAGAGAGAGAGAGAGAGAGAGAGAGAGATGTGTTATCGAGAAATCGTGCTGCTTGCTAACAATCATGTGAGCGTTGGATTTTATAACGCACATCAATGTCACTTTTCTATCACACTAACGCTTTTCCATCGAAAAAAAAACCATCTGCTCCCTTTTTCCCGAAATACTGGCTTGAATCGATATTATTAAAATTTCTTATTATGACAAGTAAATTTATAGCCATCAATATGTCAATCTACAATGTTTTCTACATGAAACATACTAAGACGCATATTACCTTCTTGGATAATCGGATAAATACCGCTCGAGAATCTCGGATACTGCCGGTGTTTCCCTTTCATTACCTTCCGGTATCGACATCGCAGCAAATCGCAGTTATGCAAAGAAAGGGGAGTAAGGCGGAGAGTGAGAAGGACAGAGAAACCTGCGAAGGGACTCGGCGGAAAGTCGAAGTAAGGGCCCCCCACGAGCCACGAGCGGGCCCAGCTCTCCGTGTGGTCCTCCGCTACGCCTTGCGGCGACCTCATCCCTTCTGTACTCATCCTCCCTCTCCTACTCTCTCATCCACCTCTTCTTCTTCTTCTTCTTCTTCTTCTCGCCGGCGCTCTCTCCTCTCCTCGACGGGCATAAATCTCGGTAGGTTGCATTTATACTTAATGTTGCCAATATCCCGCTTGATCCCCTCTGCCTATTCCCTGCCTTCTCTCGCTCTCCCCCGTGCTTCTCTTTACTCTCTTTATTAGCCGAGAGACCCACCACCCGGCAGGACCGAGCGCGCGGTACGACACGCCGCACTTCGCTGGTTCACCCGGTCAACCCCGGCCGCGGCCGGGGCGAATTTATCGTTCCCTCGGTAATGGATAGCCACGACGCCGTACGTCATCGGCGTCTCTCTCGTGTAAGGAGTTAGGCCGCAGCAGCGTTAAGAATCCTCGGGAATCAAGCGCAGAGATCGCGGCCGGATACCTCGCGCTGTGTGTCCGCCGTATCGTTCGAGATATCTGTCATGCGATTATATTGCAGGGAATGGCGTAGCTCGCTGTTTAGATACTTCAGGCACGTTTAAAGTGTTCGCACAGCCATCTCGAGCCGAAAAATATTTTCCACATAGATGTAAGTGTGAAAATAACTCAACCATAAGTATCTAAAATTATCAGACTTGTTCGGAGATCTCCGAGATCCAAATGCAACGTCATTCCGATTGATTGATACGTTTCGCGAGCATAAGCCGAAACACGTCTGCTATCCAACGAGATTGATCGATTTAGCGCGCGTCAAATTAAATCGATGTGTTTTCTAGAAAAAAAGATCCAGGCAGTCTTTGCGTAAACTTAATGCCATTATAATAACGGATGACTGTATATTGTAAACTGTGTGTGATGTAAATTATTATATTCCTGTCGAAAACAGAGAGAAAAATGTGGGCACTTTTATCATTTAAACTGTAAGATATAAGAGATATTTCAAATTATTAAAAATAAAGAGCAAATTCTAAACATCTTATAACGCTCTTTAAAAAAGTCTTGAAACTCGACAGCATCGAGCTATGATAATCGCGGCACAATCTGGCATGACGAGCGAAAAGGAGTGCGATTGTATTATTACGTCATTGTTTCGCAGCACGAATCCCTTCCTCATCATCCCCTTCTTGCGTGTCCGGCCGGGCAATAGGATTGAACGGGCCGAGCCGAAGGAACTCTGTTCTCGAACTATCTTGCAAACTGGTTGCGCGGTTCCTGGTCCAGAAATAGCGTTCGCCAGGCGCACCTGCGCTCGATGACGCGAATATACCGTTCCCGTTTCTCTTCCCGTGCCCAATCGGGATACTTTATTTTCCCTCGGTCGAATGATAGAGTGCGCAATGGCTCGCGATGCGCGTTTATCGGCCGGTTCGATTGGTGATAATGAAGTGCGTCGTAAATCATGCATGCACGGGACGGAAACCTTCCCCTGCCCGTGCGATTATTGAGACGTTATACCCGTGGAGGTATACGGGGCTTACTTAAGATAGTTACGGCGAGATCGACGTAATAACCGAGATCGGCGCCTATTAAGAACATACGCGTTTATCATATTTTTTTTTTTGCTTCGATTATACGTGCCGCTATTAATCGTGCTGTCGCTTAAGTATACATTGCTTTTTCGCCGAAAAACTTTTTCCATTCGAATTAACGGCCGCGGGGAAATTATGAAGGCTTCAAGAGACTCCTCATTGAGAACCGAGAGAGAGAGAGGGTGATTCTTACATGTGTCAGGAGAGGGAAACGGGATCGGGGGTGTATCGTGCGCTCGCTATCTACGAGCTCGCCAGAGCCGTTTTTCTGTCAATCTCCGCGTGATCCCTGTAATTTCCTGTCTAGAAAACCACGCCGTAGCTTTAATGCTCCATTGTCTCAGCCCACCCTTCCCCTCGCTGCATGTCGACTGGAGACCGTACTACTCCCAGTTTACTCCCACTATTTTAACTATGAACAGAGGTTCTCATCGTACAACAAGATAATAAAAGAAAATCGGCACGTTTGCAGATTGAAACCGACAGTACTTGTTTAGATAATTTTATTTATTTTTAATAATATTATTTTAATAATTTTATTTTCTTACTTAATTGAAAAATACTGTCTTAGCTATTAATCCCGAATAATTCTAATTTCTCTACATACGTCAAAGTATTCCAGCGGTTTAGTCTCTGCATTGACAGTAGTTTAATCGTGAAACGGCATCTTCATCGTCCATAGATTGCAAGTTAAGCGTACGTTGAGCAAACGTAATTTCGTCGGTGGAAAACGAGCTTTGCTTCTCCCGTGATTCTTAATACTGCGCGCAATCTCCTTTCCGGGAAGCATTTTACGACGACGCTCGGGATACAAAAGTCGGTGCTACGTAATGGATCTTTGGGACGGCGGGGATAAAGGGGATGCCCGCGAGGAAGTATCTAAAAAGCACCAAGCCACCACCGAAGTTGTTACTCGAAGTGAAATACCCTCCCGCCGCCCCGCGGCTACGGAGGAGAAAATTTATCTCGCCCGTATTGCGCGTCGCAGGTAATTAATACCGCGCGAACAATAGTCGCGAAAAACGGCGAACGTGCTAGATCTCGCATTGTTTGCCAAGACAGCATAGTGCTGCTACGTATATATACGTGTACATGTGCACGTACGTGCGTGCGTGCGTGCGACGGGGTTGCGTTCAAACGGAGACAAAGTGGTCGGTGCGAAGCGCGCGCGGTTAAGCGGGGCCTCGGGCCTCAGAAGAGGGTCGCGTCGGAGGCGGGCACGGTGAAGGGGAGGCATTGTGATGCGCCCGGAGATCGGTCACACGATAGACCCGGTCAAGGACGTGCTCCGTGTCGAGTTCCCAAGCGAGAGCAACACACTCTCCCGCGTGCACGCACGTGTGTACCCCCCCTGCACGCCTGCCCCCGTGGTCCCCTTTCTCCACCGACTCGCTTTTCCGTCACCGTTCGCGCGAATATAATAGCGCAGCATTTTTATTTTTTTATTACGACTATTAGCGCTTTTGTTAGCCGGTAATTTCATCGGCTCGGCTAAATTAGATCGGCGAGGTAATGAAAAGTGAAATGGATGATTAACCGTTTGCCTTCTCGTAATCGTCACTTACGTGTTTCATAAGAACAGCGGCGGTACCATTATAGCGGCATTGTATGCGAAACGCGTGCTGATGCAGTCAGGAAACGCTGCGCCGAAGTAATTGCGAAATGAAATTGTGCTGATCGTAGATCGCGGGAGGTGTCTATTGTTTTTGAAGATGCGGGTCAACTAAAACGCTTTCAGTTTCTGGCTTATTCTCGCAGTGTTCCAATGTTAAAAGCACGGAGAAGGAAATAATGCTTCTATAATTCTTGTATAATGTTTGTATAATAAGAATAGTATAGAATAATAAATATAATATTATGTCGGGCTGTGGTAAAATTATTGATCGCAATTTTCAATTATCAACACGATCGGTCAGGTGCGATAGCGAAAGCGTGACTGGCCATTCTGGTATCGACTTCGGCCAAGCGCGCGTGTTTCGCGCTAAATCCACGAGATCCTATCACCATCGACATCCAGTAAATCGGTGTCATTCGCATCGTGGCTGCCATTCGTGCCGGTTAACGCAATTAGACGGCTGGTACGGTGGTAGCACGCGCTCCGCAAACCATACTCGCGGTTAGGGCAGACGTATTATACACTTTCGCCACACAGTGTGCACAATTCATCATGCCTCTCTTTTTCTTCTCTCCTTCTAAGCCTCAGTGACAGTTCTTAATACCGCTCAAACGATGAGAACATTATCCGCATACGTAGATGCCTCGAATAGTTAATTAAATGAATTTTCATTTCCATAAAAATTCTAATATATTTTCGCGTAGTTTAAAAACAAAGATTTTTTTCCCCCCCAAAATGGATCACGGTAAATTGTCTTAATGCCGGCGGAATTTTGTTGCAACGAAAGTAGCTGGCGAACGGCTTCCGGAAGTGCCGCATTCGGCGATCGGCGAGGTCGACCGTCGTCGGACGAGTCGGTCGCAGGTGTACAGGTGCGTCCTCCTTGGCGGTTGTACCTTCGGCCGGTTCCCCACGGCCTGCACCGCGCCGCCGTGGCGGGTCGATCTGACCTCTCGCTTCCTGCAATTTGGCGTTCTTGAAAATCAATGTGGGCAGAGCTATCTCGCGGTTCCCATCGCGGCAGCGGCGGCTCTTCAGTTTGGTTCAGTCTTCACCTCGCTCCCCGCTCCCCTTCGCCTGAGAAAACTGTAAAACGAGGAGCGACGAGAGGAAATCGACGGTGTTGCATCACGCTTAATGTCCCTTTTGTTTAAGACCATAACGCGGGACCTTCGTCCGCACTTCTTTAGCAGCCGCGGAAGAAAATACGGCCTGCGATCTTCGTGACACGGTTAGAACACGCAAATCCGGCGTAAATCTAGTACGTTGAAACGTGAAACGTGGAAGTTCTATCGAGTTACAAATTATTGGTTTTGCGAATCGCGTGAAATTGATCGCTGCTCTCAGATAGCGTTGCACGCTTTGATTTCGCATTCGTCGAGATCGTCACTTCCTTTTTCGAGCATGAACGGTATAAGCAATTGTGAAAAAACGACGCGCAATTGTGTGCTTCTCCTTGGGAATGTCTTGTGAAATCGATGTCGCGCGATAACGCCCGAGATAAAGTTGCGCATACGTGTTTATTATATGATGATTGCGGCGTGATTATTCTCTATTACTCATGCCTAAGTTAGCGCGAGGTGCGCGTGCGAGGGAAAATCATTCGACTCATGAGAAAGTGTATATTGCATATTGTTCCTAATCCTCCACGAGTCTATCTATTAATCTCCCAATTTTATATTAAAATTTAATTATCGATAATATTAAAATTCAATTTACATACTTAAAGTATTAAGGATATTTAATAGTTATTTTTCTAATTTCCTCCTCGTTGAAACAGCCGCTTTGATTGGTAAAAAAGAAACTGAAAAGTTTTAATAGAATTCTGTGTGCCAAAAAAAAAAGCACGAAGGGCCGCGCACACGTTTTTGATCGACATCCGGTCGGGATTGCATCCGTGATTTCCAGAGGCCATTGTTTCGATATTGAACAACCCGCAAAGGATAAATCGAAGTCGATGTTGCATCTCCCTCCCGACCAATAAATCCGTTCACTGGCTTACGCAACAAGTGGATGTCGTTTTTGCAGCGAGATTTCCATTTCTTTTGCCACGACGAATCTCTCAGCGCGAAACTTACCAGATAATTATATTTAAAAAATGACAAAATAAATAATTTTAAACTTCTCTAAATTCACATTATTTGTATTAAACATTTAATGAGACATTTAGTATTTAAGGCAAGGCTACTATTCTTAGGAAAATTGGAATAAAATTTTTGTTGCGGGATGGGTTGTCGCCGCGCCAAGATATTAATACAATACATTCGCGCTTACTGTCCGCTATAATCGCAAACCACGGCAGAAATTCACTTTCTTTCTGGGTTACTCGGAGCGCAGCTCAATTCAATGCGGCGCGCGGTGAAACAATCCAGCGAGCAAAGCGTACTGCTTTCTGATACTCGCGCACATGCATGTTTGCTCGCGCTGGTAGCGAGCAAAGCGGAGTCGTCGACGCGAACAATGGGGGCCGCGGGAGCGCAGACAAGGACGATCCCACGTCGCCTCGTTGTGCTGCTATGTTCCCCGAGTTCCCCGCGATAGATGCGTTTCAGATGCGAGCCGATTTCATTACGGTCTTCCTCCCCAGCCTGAACTCGCTCACTGGCCTATCTTTCAGGCTCGATCACGCACCGTGGGAGAGGTTGAGGTGCCGCGTTGCGACTTGAGGCTTCGAGAGCGAGTTGCGAAAGAAGGTATCTTGACACATCGATTTTTCAATAACAAATATCCATCTTAAGTGTAATTGCTTCATCTTGCTAGATTCGCCGTAATGCTGTATTTTTCTTTCCAATTGGAAATGTACCACTTATGTATTTCAAGAGGCAACTACGTGCTATTTGATGTAATGCGATATGTAAAATTCGCGCTCTCTTACAAAGTTGAACGTAAAGCGTTAGCATTATGTCGCTGTACACGCAAGTTTAAGGACGTGCTTTGGCGTGCAACGAGGCGCATGTATCCGCCCTGAGTTCGCCGGTTAGATTGTGAAACGAAGAAGGAAGTAATGGCGATATTGCGGGTCGATTCGCGATAACCCGCGCGCGCATGCGAGATACATATAATACCGCCAAGTTACGATACCACGTGTGTGTGAGTACGGGCCACGGTATTGCACCGTGCCGAGTATTTCGACTCGATCTCTCACGGAGTACCTGTTTACACTGATACCATTTGCTGAGCTACCTTGAAATGGTCGTTTTGCCGCCGATCGCGAAACGCCTTTTCTCATACGCAGCTCAGTATTGCCGTTTCCATAAACTATTATGCTAATGACTGTGTTAATAAGTGAAGTCAGCATCTACTACATAGTATTCGAGGGCAAACCTATTAAGTACATACAAACACCAAACATCAAACGTATGAACATTTCTTTAACATTAATGTTCTTTTCAATCGAGTAAAGTAATAGTTAAACTAAAATATTTATATGAATAAAATAATGATTGGCTTAATTAGCGGCTTAGGCACATCAATGATTACCCTGAATTCTCAACGCTGTTAATTGCAATAATTATTTGCTTCCGTAATTGGTTAATAATCCGAAACAATTCGAAGAATGTGAAATATATACATTTTATATTTATTGCAATCAGGCATTGAAATCGGTAATAGTCTCGATAAATTCAACTTTCGATGTTACGAGTACCGTTAAATTAAGCGCGGTATGGTAGCCATGTGCAAGGAATCGCGGGCTATCAAGCTTCCAGATTGATGAAGAAGCTAAATTAAGGGTCAGGGGGCATTACGCCCACGCGGGGCGCCGCCAAACCAGTTTGTAGATTCCGAGTTTAGATTTCTCGTCTCACGCATTTCCTGGCGCACGTAATGATGCTATAATGACGCTCGTTAACGCTGGCGTTTTCGGGTAGCGATCGTCGATTTTCATCCTGCGTCGCGCGCACTCTCCGCGTTTTATTTCCTGTAAGTACTTGATCGCATGGTTTTACGTCGATCTTGCCGACGCCAGACGCTCATGTCATTAGTCCAGTAGCCTGAAAAGAGCACTGCGACTTTTTCCCGCTGTAGCTTGTACGCTGACCGCTGCTCGTGCCTCGTAATCCCGCCAAGCACCGCAAAAAGCAAATGAATTCAACGCGTAACGACATAACGACAACAAGCCTCCGCTAATGGGAAATTCTATATACGTGAAGCGCCTCAATCTCGCACCAGCATTGACGCTGAAAGCCTTCAAGATTGAACGACACGTGAATGAATCGGACGACTCGCGCGATTGGCGCGACAACGTTTTTGTCACTAATACATTACATGTCAATCATGATTCTAAAAGTGTTACAATATTTATAATAATATTTACGTTTATAAAATCCGATAATAATCTCTCTCTAATTTTATTAATATATCGATACATGTACATAAAATATCTATTTTTCATAGTAAATATTATTTACGTGTATATAGTGTCGCAATTTTAATTACGGATGAAAACGCGGATTGTTTCCGCGCGCAGCTTCGCGCTGCCTCGCGCCAAGAAGTACGATAAACTTCTCATTCACAACAACGGGCGACAGGAACGAATCCACGTGTCTGTGGCCGCCCGTAGCTCTCGTCTCGCCTCTTACAGCGCTGCTGATCCGAGAAACGATTTCTCGGTCTGCAGAGCCGGCACGCGGACCAGAAAGCCATACGGTCGGTCGCCGATCGGACTGCACGACTTTGCGCCGCGCGCGCGCTCTCTCTCGCCGCTTGCATCTCATTCCGAATAAATTATCGTTCATACGTTGACTGTCGGCGTACCCATGCCCGTGCCCGACTCCGACGGTTACGGGAGTCAGTCAAAGTGCAACCGTGGCCCGCCCAATGAGACGGCTTCCGTGTGTTTCGTGACCACGTCAAGAATAAGAGTTTCACTCGCGTTTCAGGGAACCAGCTACATAATTAAGTATGTAGTTTGGAAAGAAGATGATCTAAACATAGCGACTAGCACTTAAAAGCAATAAAGAAAGAAAGAGAGAGAGAGAGAGGGAATAAAAATTCCTAAATATAGTTAAGAAAGTAAAATTCAAAATTACCTATAGAGTTAAACGTTGAAAAGTCAGAGAGGATACCGCATGAAAGTACACGCGTTCAAACCGCGCGCTACAACGAGTGTTTGCGCACGCTTTTGACTCCAATCGACCGGCAATTGCGCGCGGGGCGGATCTATTGAAGCTTCCTCTTCTTCTCCGGCTTCTTCCTCGTCCCGATAAAGAAGCGAGACACGGCGAATGGCGGCGAGGGGACGCGCGGTGTTTTCACTGTGTATTTACGGAAATTATGGAGCCCGCGGGCTGCTACTTTTCTGCCGACAGTGATTCGTATACTGCTGCAGCCGCCGGGGGAACGATTACAGCTCTCTTGCACTTCTAAGAACCGTTGTCCCTAAGGTCCCGAGACCTTCACGAGTTGTTGCTGCTTCTTATCGCGAACCTCGGGCTACACCTTCCTGGACTGTGGACTTCCTCAAAACGCGATGTTGCACAGCGCGAACAATTAGATGGAGAGTGATCGTTCAGTACGATAATCCTCGCAAGACACTCTTCGCGATATTTCATCTCATAATTCATCTCGACGGACGTCCTAGCGCTTCGTAGACCTTTGCTATTCATATTTACGCAACATTACGACGACTGTGCTCGGAGAACGCAATGCAATTAAAAAGAATAAATCCAAAGCTGCAAATAAAATGATTAATTTTGATTCCGCAGATTTCGATAACATTCATCGCGTTATTTCGTTCGCGAGAGGGAAATGAAATTTAGGTCAAAGCTTGTTAGTCTGACGATCTATATAGACTTACAATGCCAATTGTTTTGATTATCTAAAATTGATCGTTTACTGTATTAAAGTGATTTCCATTTTATGACGCAAGTCACATGTTGTTACACGTACAATATGTATTTCTATACTATAATTGTAAAGCAAATTGGGAATTGAGTGGTACATCGGATACTTTAATAAACGACTATATAATGATTCTTAAATGAGCAGTCAAATCGATCGAGAGATTCAGAATTGTCAAAGTGAAAATGCGATCCGCGTCATGAGTACCTCATTAAGGGCCAATTTTTCCAAATTCTTGGTAAGCTAAGTTAAATCATACATCTATCTTTGTTTTATCTTCAAATTAGACAAGTTCAGACGTATGATTTAACTATTAGTTAGCAAGTTTGTTTACCAAGAAGTTGGAAAAACCGGGTCTAAGAGAATCCATTCTACGGCTTATATAAATATGCTTTGATAGTTTATTATTTCTTCTTCCGAGATTGTTTACGTCAGAGATCTGTCATCATTCCACAATCGACGAAGACAATGACTACGTTTACACGGCACCGTTAATCGGGTTTTATAACATCAAGTAGCTGTCAAGCAGACCAATCGTAATAATTCCTCAGAAGAATGGACGAGCTGTGATTGGCCGGCCTAAGAACCACCGATGTTATAAAACCTGATTAACGGTGCCGTGTAAACGTAGTCTATCTTCGATCACATAAAATAAAAATAAAACAAAACAATATATGAGAGTTGGTGGCACATGTCGTGACATTTTCCGAAATTTTTCGTGCTCCTTTGATGCGGAAGTCTCTGAACACGGAAGGTGAATCGAGATGTGACGCGAATTTGCCCAAGACCGTAATAACCGCGTATACGTGTAATGCGAACCAACACCCTGGTGTTATCTCGGATCTCCGCGAATAGGATAACAAATAAACACTGCCGAGAATATAGCGACGTGTTCTCTTTTCCCTCTTTTCTGCCTAGAGCCAACGCAACGTGACCTTCGAGGTGATGCACGAGCTCCCGATTGCAACGCGTTGGTCGATCTTGCAGAATCAGCGGCGATCTCGACTAATTTCGCTTTGTTGCCATAACGCGGCTGAATTACACGTGCACTCGCACAGAGAGATATTAATTAACCGTACCGTTACGAGACGGCGCGTGATTCTGACGGGCGACAAGCAAATCCGGTAATGGCGATTATTAAAAGTTGTATCTCGTATAGCAGATCGCGTTTGTGAATACGCTCGTATACGCATTCCTGCGCTCGAAAGGGAGGCATTGCGGAAGCGCGTCAATTGCCGATTCGTTATCGCGCAGACAGAACTCGATCGCCCGAAACACCATCGGAGATCATCGTCGAAGGAGGATCAGAGATCAAGCGCGGTTGGAATTTCAGAGCGACCGGCCGGGGGAACGATAAGGCAGAGATTGCATATCTCGTGCACGGTCCCCCGGCAACCAGACTCTAGAAACGGGAACGGGCCGCATCCGCTACGTAAAGGCGCGGCAGGCATAACAGCCGGCCTTAAAGCCCGGAAGAAGGTTCGTCGGAATCGAGCGCTTAACATCGTCGATAATAAAATTGCACGGGCGCCATATCGGCGCGTAGTATTATAGATTGCGTAATACGCGTACGGTACATACCTACACTAGTGGGCGCATCAGTTTTATTAAGATCTCCGTCAAAGCATTTGTCATTGGTCAAGAAAAACTCGAAATAATTTTCAAGCGAGTCAAAACGCTATCAGAGCCATTGAACATAATGGAATATATTTCTTCTTTTAAATATTATTAATTTTAAATATTTTTTAGATATTGTTTAATTGCTTAATTCCTGTTTGATCTTAAAGATTTTTGGCGATCGTTTTAAATTATTTAAATCGTGAATTAGAATTCTACGATCCATCTAGATGCATCTTCGTATTATCCAAATTAATAACCGGGCTTACTCCGTGCCTCATTAAGTGCCGTTTATATAATCATGTACTTTCGCCATCGCATGTTCTGTCCGCTTCACTTTGTATCGATCGCTCATACAAGGTATCGGCCTCTTCGGTAGACCGGATTCCTTGACGGGGCAGAGCTAAGCAAATTACGCTCGGCAGGATCCAAGAGAAATGCCAAATTGTAGCTCGCAGGCAGCCCTGACCTGGGCTAACCGGTAGTCGACTGACTCGTTCTCTTTTCCCCTCTCTCTACCGATCTTTTCTTCGGGAGATACACCTGCATCAGCGGACTCGCTCGTAAAAAGAAGAACAATGAGCGTTACACTTTCGCTGAGGCATGAGACTAATGTAGATCATTACAAATAATTTGAACTTCTTTCAGAAATTTATAGCTTCACTTTTACAACGTGCAATCTATATAACGAACATTTATTTTAGCATACGTTTTATCTCATTAAATTTTTGTCTTTTATGAAGACGATTCAAGATACTGTAAATTTTTCCGCAAACATTAGTAAAGCAAAAACGAGGCTGGATCGAGGCTGAAAGAAACTTGTATCGGAAAAAAAGTCGATATCAATCCGTCTTGGAATATTTCCGATGGCAGACGATCGCGTTTCTAGATGCTGACGGAATTTTCTCCGGATCTGGACCGGAGTCTGCACCGGTCCCGCTTAAGAGGTCAGCCGTATCCTATATTCCTCACGGGCCCTGCACGTCTCTGTCCCCCGGGGCAAGGACGCCCACAGTTCCCTCACCTTTGCCGACATCTGCTCGGTCGCTGGTCGCTGCTCCTGCCACCGCAGCGACTCGTGCAGGCCAATGGCAACGGCATCATGTACCGGCGGCACTGCCTATTGCTCTCTCTCTCTCTCTCTCTCTCTCTCTCTCTCTCTCTC
>JAJVSH010000114.1:437612-511667 GCA_021460005.1 Tetramorium alpestre | reverse complement strand
CTCTCTCTCTCTCTCTCTCTCTCTCTTCTCTCTCGCTATCTATCTCTCTGTATCTTTCTCTTTCTCTCTTCCCGAAGAATTCGCGCATTCCGCTATCCACGCCGCATTACCAACAACAAGAGCATCGCGATCGACGACTAATGCTACCTACGCGCTCTCCACCTCGTGTCCTGCTCTCCCCTGCCCGCTCGTTGTTTCCCGCTCTTCTCGCGCGTTGCACGCACGCCACATCTCTTCCTCTCTATCAGACCCGCGCGCACCGCGCGCACTGGGAATTACGAGAGTAACGCGATATGCCTGTATACCCGTGCGGGTGTGCAAAAAGACGTGGCAGAAACGTATCAGCGACGCTTCGCGAGCCGCGGGGTATAACTTGCAGGCGCGGTAAGGTCATTCGCCGCCCTCGCGTTTCGCTATAATAGATAGCACTTATTTGCCTTTGGAAAAGGATTCGTTGGGGATTTATGCTCGCATTTTTATGCGCTTTCGATTTCGAATAGATAGAGGTATACGAATCCTTGCGGACGTTAATAAGAAGAGGTAGGAGCATCAACAACGCGCTTTAAGGGCGTGTTCTCCAGCAGGGTCATTCAGGATCAGTTAGAAGCGGAAAACTAAATCGTTGGCTTTTTGTCCGGCAATGTTCATTGACCGGCATGCTGTAGATTAAGTAATTTTATCCGTATGCAGGTACACGTTCTCCGGCAACTAAGAATATATATATAAAAGATTAATCACTTTACTTGTGAAGTATATGTAATACATATCCATCGTTAAAGCACATGTAATGCGTGATGTTTCTTAGAGCATTGCGCAAATCAAATATAACTAGTTATTTTATCGAATGTAAAATAAAAAATATTTTAGAAAATACATATAATGACTTAGCAATAAAAAGCGACAATTATGTCATGCGATAAGTATTACGTCATTCATCAAAATTTATAATTTCTTTCTAAAAAAAAAAAAATTAAAAACATTCGATATATTTAAATTGTTAAGTGACGAAAGATTAACTAATTAATTAAAAAAACAGCTAATTAAAATTTATACATATGTTTGCGACATACAACCTAAATATTTTGACGTGAAATCTGATCGATGATATTTCTGATTTGATATTAATTATGTAACAATTGAGTAACCAATTATTTTGCAGAACAATGGTTGAATTTATGCACGTTGCGCGAATCTAGATGTTTCGTTGACCTCTCCTCTCCCGCTCGAATCGCTCTCGCAGTGATGCATGTGTAGGCCGGACACTCGGGAAATTATGCGGATAACGCGATGTATCCGCATTTCTTTTATTGTTAGGAAATAAAGTACCATCATGATTCACGCCGATGCATCTTCTTGACGTGGCCGATAACTGATGCCTCCAATTGTTTAAAATACACGAGTTGCGATGGCGATATTATATGACAATTTCGATCTTGTAAGAGGCTTCATGTAATAGAAGCTGAAGCGTCGAAAATAAATGATCGTAAAACAAGATGCCGTTATCGAATTTCTTGGTTGATCGCCTTCGTAATTGGGATATTTTAATTTATCGCCAGGGAGATTACGTAGTAATAATATTCGGTGGTAAGCAATTGCTTAAGCAGCGGTGCGATATATTCACGACGGCTACTCTAAAATTGCGGATAAACGTGACTGAAATTAGCTCACGTATTAACCCGACCTGTGTTGGCTATTTGTAATTGATACACGTATGTCTTGAAGAGGTAGGTAGACTTCCATTTTAATTGCTATATGATAAGGTACAAGGCGGGAAGAGTATCAGACAACATTTTCCGGTATATCTACCGCGTGCATTGCTTTTTGCCTAACGAGGCGAAAGAGTAGATCGAGGCAGCGAGTAGGCAGGGTCAGGTGTATAAGTATATATATATATATATATGAGCGCGCGCGCGCGCGCGTGTATATCTATGTAAGCCAAAAACGAAGCATCCAGCAACGAAACAACCGTTGTATCCGTGCAGTTAAGTGCGTGCCCCTCCCAAGGAATCATCCGCTTGGTCCACGTGCGTGCTCCGGACACCAGGAAATTGCGAGTAACGCGATACCCGTCCGTTTCTGAAGCTGCAAAAGGTAAGGAAAATAGAAATGAAAGAAAGTGGAAGCTGCAGTAACTATCGCGCGCTAAGGTCTTCGGGGTTAGCTATCCCCGAGCGAGTGAAACACTTGTCGTTGTGAGATAGAAAAAGCGACACGGCAAAGAGAACAAGCCGTGTAGCCTGACGCTCTCGGTGGTGGAATCAGGAGAAGATTAACCGAAATGTAGAAGACATTCGAAATAATTATTGCATTATAATACTTTCGATTTAATACGCCGGCTCGCACGACGAAGACGTTTCGCTCCGGCAGCAGAATCGTATAATGGCCATGACATAAGTGATATCCCGCCGCCGAATGACTCAGCAGAGGTGTGAACGGGATACCGATTGAGTGGTAAGATCACTCAAGCGCGAATCCATCGACTTTCCATGAGAAGTGAGCGCCGCGCTGCATGTTAGCGTCCCAATGCGCGCCCGCAGCCCGTTCATGCTAATGCGCCGCCAGATAGATCGCTTTACTCCGTTGTCTCCACCGTTCTCGGTCATGCCTTCGGGGTTACTCATTCGCGTCGCCAACGACCGCGAATAAACACGGGAACGGTCCGACATCGGCCGGCAATGCGATCGGTGCGAGCGAATGCGATTCAGCTTTTTATCAAATTGCTGAAAAGATACAAGAAACCGTTTCTGAATCACGTTTAACACACAAGTCGAAGGATAGGAATATACATTGCGAATGAATTTTTGCATCGGACAAATCACTGTAACGCGTGAGGAGATTCCGGGTAACGGAGTTGTCAAGTGAAAATTTACGATGGTGTTAATTAATTAATAGATATTAAAGAGCGACAAATTGGACTTTTCTTCATCTATTTGTCACATTTATCTTTTACGTCAAATTGTTTGACATAAAAGTTTTCACTTGCGATGTCGGTATCGGGAATAAGACAATCACCGACACGGTTCACCGTGACCACTGCGGTAAATTATCCGTGAGAGGGCTTCGAGCAAATCGCGAAATCATTGAATCCCCTTTTCTTTCTTCTTCCTCTCTCTATTTTCCATCTATCCCTTCTAACTGTACCGGCCAATTAATCGAAGTACTAGGAACCTGGTAATAGTATCTCTCGTTACTCATCGCTGCTGTCCTTACCGAGGAATAAGTAAGATGTACTAATCTGTGACGCTCCTTCTCCCTCCTCGACGCCACTTCCTCCTCCTCCTCTTCCTTTTCTTCTTCTCATTCCATCTCCGAGCGAGGTGTTACCGCTGGTTTCCTCGGACAAATTCCCATCGTTACAGATCGAGCTTCGAGGAAGTCCTTGGTCTCTCTCTAAGCGAGATTTTATTGTTGAGTGTCCTTCCCCGCGGAAGTTTCGTGCGAATATTACCTCACCCGTGTGGCCTGTCGGTGTTTTTCCTCACCGAGGACGTATTACGAATTCCTAAGTGACGAGTGACGCGCATTCACAAATTCATGTTTCTCCCAGATATATTTCGCGTGACAAACGTACTGACCTTTTTGCGGCCTCGAGAAAGTGACGAAGGCGCGGAGTGCGACTACTAGTTCTGCCAGTGGCCTGACTTGGCCACGATTGCGTAAATGCACTTACATAATTTCGACTGGTAATCTGCCTACGCATGGCGGTGTCTAAACATATCGCTCGCCAGTAATTAACCAGTCGGCTGTCTTAATCTCTGGAAACTGTCTTGTTTCTACATTTCAATTCGTTATCGATATCTGCCAACTGGCTAGAATGAAAAGACAGATCGCTCTTTCCTCCCGAAATGCTTCTTCGACTGCTCGGAAAGGTCGAACGACTGCCGCTCGTCCATGTTTCCGCCGCGCGGCTTGCCGAGGGTGATGGCTGATAAACACGGACAGACCCCGACGTGTACCTACGTGTCGGACGCTCGAACGTAGTCACGCGAGGAACTGCTGCCTTTTTTTTTCATCCATTCTCCTTCTCTTCCTCGTCATCCTCATTCTCATCCTGTTCTGCTTTTCCTCCACCTTCACTCCCCCTCTCTCGCTATCTCTCTCCTTCTTTCTCTCTCAACTTGGTTGGTCGTTGGTCTCTTCCGCGTGCCGATTTAGACGTCTCCGCCATGAGTATCCGATTCCGATCTAAACGAGATCTTCGAAGTACGAGAAGATAACCACTCCTTCTTCTTCCTCCTCTTCACTTTCCACCTACTATTCACTCTCATATAGTTCCCTCCTATGTGTATAACGTGCTTCAGTTCTTAAGTGGAAAACATCTCCGAGATTGCTTATCGATTTCTCAATAACGGCTAATTACTCGAGGATACAAACATGTCTGTTTCAGGTGTATTCATTTATTAGAAGGATAGCTCGTAAAGTGTTTTGCACAGATTAAATGCGATCAAATATCTTGAAACAATTATATCGCATATTTCGTTGATCTCAACCGCAAAACGAGAAAGAAAACTTGCAGCTCTGTAGATTCCAATGCAATTTATTTCGCGTCTTAATTCTCATTTTTCTGCTACACCGCGCCGCCGTAAAGGCGACAAAGCGGAATTAAAATTGACTAATCGACACGGAAGTGATCCGGTCGCTGGAGACATTCCCATGAGACGTTCCCGGGTGGACTCTTGGCACCGCTCGCAATAACCAATAACCGGCGGCCGCGACCGCAGAAAACGACGCGACGATCAGGTCCGTCGGAGGGTTCCGAGTCTGCCAAGGGGCAAATTCTTCTCCTCTATCTCCCACCCCTGTGCACCCATCCGCGCGACCTTCTTCCTTTTCTTTTCCTTTCAATCGCACGATTCCGCCGGATTGATCCTTGCAGAGTCGAGCGTGAGATCTTGGTCGATCCCGAGAGCCGTATCTCTGTATCGAGAACGGCTTCGCCGATGGTAGCGGCAAGGCAGTGCGTTTGTTTCTTAACGAAATTCCATTCCGCGAAACTGGCGAATTAAAATCTCATAATACACGATAATCTCCGTCTCGGCCGGGCCGTGAATTTAATTTCCTCCTTCAGATCCGCGAAGCTAGATAAACGTATCACCTGTTTCCTGATTCGATCGCCGATGTACACTGCACGTCATAGAGAGAACTTTAGGGATTGAAGCGGAACGAAAGGAACGATGAAAAACGGACGAAATGACTCTTATCGATGTTATATCGAAAGTCGATCGTATGGTACTGTTGGCGGAATTAATACCGTCATCTCATAGCGATGTAAATGGTGATTCCATCTCCGTTTGGAATTGAACGATCGGTTTACATTGATCGAATCTGCACAGAGAGAATCGCCGCGTTAACACGAGAAACACATATAAACAAATGGAAATGTTAGAAGTCAAATGGGGAACGGGGAACGAAGGCATACGCAATCGATGGCTCTTATCGATGGCGTTGGAGTTTGATCGAATCGCGGGAGTGTATCCCTCCAGTGCCTATTTGCTGGATTAATATCGTCGTCCGATTTAAGCGTCCATATCTCTCTCTCTCTCCCTCTCTTGCTCGCTCGCAGAATCCTCTCGAGGATGGAAGGTGGAATCGATTTGCCGGCGAAACGCCACTTAGCGCTGCGAGTACGTGCGCGCGAGTGAACGAGAACAGTGTTAAGAGCCTCAGTACGGACAGTAAAGAGGGATCGTGAAACATGATTCAGCCGACTGCGGGCCGCCTAAGTGCTTCAGTCGAAGAGCAGTGAGGCCAGTGAGGCACTAGCAGATTGAAGGGCAATTTGAATCCTTTGAACTAGGACTTAGGTACACGTGGTACACTAGCTACGCGTGTACGGAGTCCAGCTCGGACTGAGCCCGGCGTCCCATGAATTCTCACTTCCTCTTTCTCTCTTTCTCTTCACCTGTTACGACGTCGGTTCATTTAAACGGATTGGTAAATTATCCGTATTTCTCCGTCCAAGGTAAACCGTGGCAATGTTCAACTCAAATCATTGATATTCTTTACGAATTCGTAACTTGCACATTATTTATATATGTTAGACATTTCAATCAGCTTCGAAATAATTAATTCGAAGGGTAATGCTTCTTAAAGTCGTCCATTCCCATATTGTGTAAAATAAACGATGCAATAAAACATACATTTTTCTCTCTCTTTCTCGTATTTTGAATGTCGGATAATAAATGTACAAATTTTGTCATGTTGCTAGAAATATCTAATTGATTAAACGCACAGATACAGCTGATATGCTGATTATAATTAACTCTCGGAATTTTAGGACATCGCGAGATCAGAATTCGACGGTCGGGGAACAGCGAGATAAGTATCACAAGAATACTCGCAGGAGTTTCAAAGTTATAGGCGCCTTGTCCGATGTGAATTCCGTGATACGGCAAGATCTCTCCAGCCGATGATCCGCCAGACCACACGGTAACCGCCGTTTAGAAACGCTCTTCATTCCCGCGTCTCCTCTCTCCCGCTACTCTCCTCGTCATGTTTCCTCGTCTTATAAATAGGAATCGGAATATAGGAAGCCCAGGGTTGCATCGCCGGTATAGTAGCCGGTCAATGAGTACCTACGATGCAGAACTGATGCGATGCGCCTACGATGGGGATAACAGCGCGTTCGGGGAAAGATAGATCGCTGGATCGAGGAAGATTGGTGCGCGCCAGGCGATGACGCGAATATATTTCATATCCGCCCACAATCTCGCGTATACGTCGGATATCGCTTCTGTCGCGAAAAGTGGACGTTGATGATACACCGTTGAGGGATAGTACGATAAGCTTAGGTCGCGATTTTCAACGGAGATTCGATGGATTAGTAAATAACGAGTTGCGCGATTCATGTTAGATTTCTCGATAGACTGGATTTTGCGAAGAAGAAGATTCTACGAACGTTGTGAAAATGATTATTATATGAAAATTGCATAGCGCGATCGATAAACCCTTAACTTAAGTCAGCATGTAAAGATGAGGTAATTTATTTGATTGTGTAATTCGCCCGTGTGATTGGCGACTTGCAAATTCAAATTCAAATAGCAAATGGCAGCCTGTTATCTTATTCGAGCGTATACTCTCTCCTCGTGCAAACGTTTCGCGCCGGCTCGACATAGCGATCTAATCGAAATGAATAAAAACAATTACGGCGAATAAAATATCGATAGACTTGCTCATTTCTCAATCCACGATCCTTTCCGAAGGATCAGGCCATTTCCAATCTCAAGCAGAAAGTCCGAGCGCGGCGGAAGCGAGTATACGTCGCGAGAATTATTTCCAACGATGATTAGGATCGTTGCTTTATCTAGCTGTGAAGGCTCTCGTCAGGGTCGTACCACATTGTGATTGGCAACTGTAGCGGTATAAGAATCGATTAGCAATTAACTGTGCAATAACGAGAAATGAAATCGCACTGTCTGTTCAGCCTTCTTGCGTTGCCGTTGCAAAACGCAACGATGTCGAATTCTCGCCGTATACTCGCCACGTTCGCGCTATATTCTATCCGTTGCTTTTATAATTAATTCGCAAGATTATCGCCGTGCGCTTATTTCGCTTAAAATATCGATTGACATTGATAGAAGCCGTTGCTTTTTCCTATTATATTTGATTTCGTTGCTGAATCATTTATCAAAGATCTCGACTACGTTCGAGCTTGTAGAAAAATTAATTGACAATTTACTTTTACAGTCGCTGGAGGAATTTTATCACAGATCTTTCGCGATAAAACAGATTATTTTTATAAGCAAACTTATTGCTCTTTGCGACATGCAATATATATAAGTGCGATTTTCCTCGCTGTTCTCGAGTCGAACTCGGTCGCAGAACTAAGGAAAAAAAACTTTACACGGCAACTATGAAATTTTCACATACGCGCGGTCGGGATAGCCGTTCCAATTTTTATAGCAACCACGAGGACGTCACACGACATCGTCCTTCCTCGTTCTCCGCTTCTTCTTCTTCCACCGTCCTCTCTTCTGCATCTCCTCTCGTCCGACCATTCTTCGTCTTCGCCACCCTCCTTCCTGCAGTTATATTGTCGCAGCCGCACGGCTCGTAAACATAATTACGCTGGGTTTTTATTTCCACGACTTTTTTACGTTCAGCCGCGGATGTCGGTATGCCCACTACTACCGCTGCTCGCTATCGCTGTTGCCTTTTACGACCCCGTGGCCTTTTCGCTGTCAAGGTGTGTAAAGTTATTACAGAATACGAACGAATTCGACCGCTCCTGTTTCATCACTCTCGTGCTCTCGTTTCGTCGTTACGCATCTGCCAGATACTCACGGCGGCACATTACAGTGCAAACAATACGAACTTCAATGTGGCTCAACAATAGCTGAATACGCTGCCCCCTTACTGCACTTCTCTCCAACGCCATCAGGAAGTCGATGAAAGTCGTCTGCATTATTCTAACAAAATAAGAGCGGCGGCAGTATCGTAATTATATGCAAGTAAAGAATTCCAATTCCGTAAAGTGGAAAGAGAAGCGCCGCGGGTTCGAGCCTTCCGTCGTAAGTACATTCTCGCACGCATACCGCAATGTGAATGCAGCTTCGATAATTTTCTTCCATTGCATGCTATAAAATCCGTATCATCCATCGGCGCGGACGTTTGCATTAATATCCGACTTGGCGCAGAGCGGCCCTTTCGCCAAGTCTGCTTGTATAATAAGTGTTTTCTTCCGTTTGTCGTTCAGACGTTTCCCATTGAAAAATTGTTACAAGTTGTTTAGCCCGTTCGCAGCTCAGCGCTGAAAATTACCACGTGTGTATGAGGCGGTACAGCCTGTATTCTTCTTGGTTCGCGTTCCGCGCGCTCGGATATTCCGACCGACCTCTCCTTCCAGGACCGGCTTCGGGTGGCTCTTAATGAGCTATAAAATGTACGTTCCACGAGTATTTTACACTACGTTACCGTATCCGTAGACGTTGAGTTGCAAACTCTGTGCCGAGCGTTTATATACAAATCAAAGAATACTGTAACGCAATATTATCGAATACCGGTTCTCTAGTTATCAATGCCGTGGGTACGACGCCGGACGATCATGCGCGGTGACAATATTTTATTAATATCGTCATATAATCCACGCAACTTATTATTCGGACTTCATACGATTTCATAATATTTTAATATCGGAATTACATTATTTTCGCGTAAGCACCTCGTCTTGTTTTACAAGCATAAACCTGTCGTTTTAAGAAATTTCAACCGACCAATTCGGATCACGCACCAAAGTCCTGGAGCGTGCTAACTCTAAAGCTCGCCTCTCGCCACAAGAAGGGATTATTTACGAGTGGCAGCGACGATGCGCACGTTTCTTCCCACGAGGAATTACAGATTTTTCTCCCGCGAGCGCACGATCATAAAACCGATATTACGAGGAGAATACTTCCCGAGGCGTTTATTGACGTTTCCATTTAATTTCCCGTGGGTAGTCGCCAATTTTCAAGAGTGTGACGCTTAGGCTGACAAGATTTGTTTTATTGCCGAATTGTTGTTCTTCGTGCCTCAGATTCGGATATTTATTTCATCAATGTGTAATTTTAATTTTCCATGCATCCTTGCAGGTTACACGACTTACTGGACAATTGAAAATATGTACAATAGATTGAAAAAAAAAAATTTCTTTTATTTCATTAAAAATATAATTTTTGTAAACTGCTTCATCTCATGCGTAAAATGACGTAATGCTTCAAAGGATTTAATTTGGTTGGAAAAGTCAAGTAAGACGACGTGATAACTGTAGCAAGCTATAATGATAACAACGCGTAATAGCGCAACGATCGTTGGCGGCTGTTAAGGAGCCGTGAATACGCGCAGCACGCGTGGAATCAACGAGCCATGGCGAAATACGCATGCTGCATGCATCCGACTATTGTTAGCCATCGCTAACATCGGTCTCCTCCTATTATGCAAAGTATTTCCCCCGTTGTCACTCTTATATTTAAACTTTACCCGTACAGATAGTTCAAGCGCAACGTTCCGAGATTTCTCCACTCCAGTTTTCGCATCGGCACGCTCAGCGTAGAAACCGTAAAAGTTTTACTGCGGATTGAATTCGATTTATGTTAACCATTCAGCGAGATTAAATGTGACACTATAAATTCACGGAGCTACGCTCCGATTACTGAAAGTCAATGTTTTTCCATTGATTCTCGGTTGTTTCAGGTTGAAAATTAAAACGTCGGATTTTCGTGAATGAGCCGAAAAAGCAAAAAGAAAAGATATACGTTCGTCTGCACTTCCTCGTATAATTCGAGGAACAAAAGAATGTCATACTTTCCACTGAAAATAATTTGCAACCCGGCTTGACAGCCTATCATCCTAAAACCGCAATCCCGCTTATTGCACACCCGCGTGCCAGTAGGAAGGATGGGTCGGCGTACTCAGCTGTGGCCATGCCAGCCATTATCCACGTCCGGTCAACTGTTTCTAAACCCCGAAGGTAACGTCCTGTCCCGCGCGGTTGGTAGCGAGTATTATTCCGCTCTTCATCTTTCATTAAAGATACGTTTATTAAAAGATATCTCTTTTTTTTTCCTCGACACCAGTATCCCAGGTCCATCCATCAATCAGACGCAGCGATCAAACTTTCGATTCCGTCTGTCGCAAGAACAAGAGAGTGTGGACAGAGCAAAAATTGCGACGGCTACCGCGGAATAAAAACTAGAAATCGCTTGCCGAGCGATTTTATTCGCACCTGAAAATTGACTTTAACCCGGAAGAGCGACTCTATTGTGGACAGATCGACGAAACTAAATCGCAACGTACTTTCACGACGTTTCTTCGACAGGCTTTGCGGTTTCGAGCCTGCCCGATCGACGATAAATACGGCGAATTGGAGGATCAGACTTTCGAAAGTTGATTTTTGCTCATCGTTACGTCAATCCGGAAGTGATCTCCATAATATTCTCAATTAAATCAGAAGGAAGTTTCGAGTGGCGCTTCGTCGAGCGAGCTTCTAGAAACTCGGTCGGTACCGCCGTCGTCAGATTTTCGCTTTTGCCATGCTTTCTACTTCGCAGGATGATGCATTTTCGAACAATTTGCGACAATACGACGCGCTCTGGTTCGTTAACGGTCGCAAGCCAGGCGACGGAGAGCAGCATGGAAAAGCCGTGCGAGAGGCGGCTCTAGCCTTTCTCGTACGCTTTAATAACTTATTTACAAGACAGAGATCGTCCAGTACTTTCCACGCAATCCGGAAAGTGCACTTGAAATTTCCTACAGTCCAGGTCCTAATTGCTCGTAACGAATGCACTTTGGGTCGCGTTCAAACACGTACTTCGTTATCAATTTCCCATGGGGGGATTTAGTCGACTTCTGCCCGCCGAGTTGCGCAGAATGGCCGGTAGCAGACGAGAAAATTGGAAAAGATAGCCGCGCGTGCAAATATCTCCCGCGTAACGGTAAACTCGACTACAATCTCATTTGTATAATAACGACGGCGGTCGCTATATCGAAATAATATCGCGCTACCGCTATACCGCGGCGGCGCGAACAAAAAGCTCCGCCACCGGTTCCACCCGACTCGCTTAAATCACTTTCGTATTTATCACACACACCGTGCTGTAAATATCGTTCGCTTCGTGCGCGGCATTGCGCGCTCGAAACAGGCTAAGGATAGAACGGTGCGCGGTCAACGATCGGTTTCCGGCACGGGGAGCAGCAAGCCCGGCCGCGCATATAATCATCATCTAATTATTAATCCCCTTACGGAGACACGTATGACGCCACGCGATTTATCGTGACAATTAATAGCGCGCCGCGAGTTTTACGATAAACAGGAAGTACACCGGCGGGAGACAACGCCTGTCGTTCCTCAAATAAATTGCGCGACCGCGCCAGGATCCCGGGTGATAGTTCTTGTCGGGGGGGCTTAAGGCTGACTCACACTCGCACGCGATAAGACGAAAGATGAACCTAGCGTGCGATTAAAACTGCAGGACGAGCACGTATACTTGCTTTACACCATGTCTTTGCCATATAATAAGTATTAGCGATCATTACATATACACGGAGAGAATTTTTCGTTATATTTTACCGTAAAATTCACTACAAATTTTAACATGTTTGGTGATAAGAGTAGNTTCCAAATTTTAGTTATCCCACGATTACCATGATTTTTAGGCTAAATTTTAAGAGAAAAATTTTCTCCGTGTATATATATATACACATGTAATAATTACACATGTACATGTATACACATCTATGTATAATTATCAATATTTAATGTTACGCGCTTTATACATATGCTTACATAAATGGATATTGAATATTCAAAATCAAAAATAATAAATTTATGTACGTACATATTCCCGCATGTGTATATATATGTATAACAGTGAACATATGATCTCTTTCTCTCTTTCTGCTCTCCCCCTCTTCTGGCTCCGCTACATCTCTGGTACGCGATAATGGTGCACGCATACAGATACCTCTAAATTGCACGAATTGCCTTGAAATTGATTTAAGGTTCTTACGCTCTTCCGGTACAACGTCGAAATGTGACCAGATGCGTTTCGCCGTGCTCACTTGCGCCACGATTACTCAGATATATGAGAAATACTTTGCAGTTTAGCGCTTCTTGCGTGGCTTACAGCGATACGGCGCGTGTCATGCGCTGCTTTTTGCGACAATCCGGTACGCTCGTCGCAGTTGGTCGCTTCCGCGTGCGAGTGCTATCTTGGAAAAAATTCACTCGAGTCGACGGGGTTGAAACACGACGGATTAACCGAGCGTTTAGCTCGTTCACGCCGTGACGTGAACTAAACGAATTAAACGGAAATACGGGTATTATATATTTGCGGAGGAAGAAGAAAAGAATTTTACAATCTGACATATCGAAACTACTTCCACGGATGACGGATTGTGAATTGACCTTTAGAATACCAATCGGATCGCACGGAAAAGCGCGACGCGCGAGCATGAGAGATAGTGGACCGAAATAAAAGAAGAGCGACGCACACACGAGGACGAGAGAAGGGAAAAATGTTGGCCGAGGCGGCATTACTCGGAGCGTCACGCGAGCCCGTGATTGGAGCGTGGCGCATTAGTAACCTGTTTGTTGCTCGATAAAACAGCCATCGTCTTAAGATTTACTAGATTTATAGACCGGTCATAGAGCGATCCTGCGCGTTGCACTAAGCAGATCGGCCGGTCTCCGTGCTCGAGATCATGTAGTTAGGATACCCGGGCACACACCGGGGATGAACGGTGCACGCGGCTATACGTACGCGAGGAGGCTACCTACACCGCCGATACACATAGTTCTACATTGATCTTGCGCGACCTACGAGAGATCGGTCCGATCACTGATTGCGAGCGCTCGGTTAATCGTGCGTAATGTTAAAGGCCTGCCTTTAGAATTAAGTAATAACCGCCTTTACTCGCTCGCCTCGCCGTTCGTCTGCGCCATCCTCGCTACTTTGATTTTCCGCAAACTCGTCTTTAAGTCACGGAACCGCCTATTTGATGCCCGCTCGCATCGTGCATCACGTACGATCGAGCGGTACGATTTTCGAGTCCGCGGAAACGGGCGTTTAGCGAGATGCTCTCTCTCTCCTTGCCGATTTTAGATATCCTTACTGCGAGCGGATGAGGGCTCCGCATCCTTTAGACTCACAAGCACAGAGTCGTGAGGCGAATCGCAAGGATAAAAAATTCGATCCTTCAGCCGGGAATCAAGTGCCATACAATTTGCGCGAAAAATCCGAGCCGGACGATAAATCAGCATTCCTGGTACTTTGAGCGTCATCGCGCTCTTAGTGGAAGTTGCCAACTTAGATATTCGCCAAGTGCTTTTTCCATTTCTCGATCGAAACGTCGATAAATCGCCGCACGTACTCGTACGCCAGCAAGTAACTATGGGAATAACTGGGGAATCTCTTCTCGCGGAGGGCCGTAGGACGCATTGAAATTCCGCTCCCCGAGTCAAAGAACGGACCGACCGGGAGCTTCTTTCAGATGAGATGATGACCGGCCGAAGGCGAGGGGGTAGGTTGGAAAGGGGCAGGACGGGAAAAAGCCTAAGAGGCTCGAATGGTATTCCGGATCAATTAACCGAACGGCGCGGAGGTTAACGCGGATATGAAAAGGGACGACGGCGTTACTAAGCCGGGTGAACGAGGCCTCCGGTATGCGTGTACAACGCAAATGGCCTCGCGGAGAGAACGCTCGTAAGCCGCATGAGACGTCGGGTAATTCTATCGAGAGTGGTTTATCGTGCGAACGCACGAAGGAGGAAATAGATTGTCACTTGCGATGAACGTAAAGAGCCCGGAAATAACCGTCGGCTCTCTTCGCTTTTTACAATTAGTCGATGGCGCTCTCCCCTTATCGCCTTAATACGTGTGGAAAATAAAGTTCCATTTTTCCGTGTCGTTGCCTCTTACAGGTGGCACATGTGGAGCGGCAGAGAAGTAGAGAAGATTCGAGAATGTGCGAATCTTTGGAATGTGTGCTGCAAGTCGCGGCTGGCAGTCCTCGGTGAACGCGCGGCACGTCAAACGTCTGTAGCACCACCGGGGAGCCGTTTATCATGTGAACACAAACGAGATTGTCACCTGCACACGCGTGAGCACGCGCCCCCGTGCTCCCCACGTTCCATTCGTACACCAGGTGTCTGCCTATTCTCGATAGAATCTCGATCTTTATCCCATCGCCTGGAGAGCATTAAGGAACACTCGTTTGATATTCATGATGGTGGTACACTCCAAACATGTCTCGATAAAATTCTGGGCACGAACGGGTCGCGATCGAAGTATGTTTATAGCGCCTATAAAGAACAACAGCCTCATACTTTGAAGATATTGTTCACTTGTGTGAAATTTGTATTTCTTTCCCTTTCTTTCTCTATTCAGACATATTCAACGTTTTACGCAAAAGAGAATTTTAATTTATAACATCAGCGACACGCGCACACACCCGGTATATATGTAGTTCACAAGTTCACACACGGATACATTTGCTAAGCGGACGCATTCTCAGTTATATGCGCCTGCTATTTGCCACCTAAGTCCACCTATCACCTGTATCGGGTAAGACACTGCCGCTATTGTTCGCAATACGCAGATCTATTCACCGCGAAATATCGTAATCTGTACTTTCGCGATACATTCGAGTGATACTAAAATACAAAACCATATATAACACTCGTCGAAAATTTAAGAAACTGAATATCTTTCGTAAATAAAAAAATAATTAAAATTAATTAATAATTTTATATGGCGTGAGGATTAAACTATATGATCGACCGACCATATCGCTTTTACGTTTTCTCTTGCCCTGACTCATCTTTAATAATTATCGCAAAAGCTTTAATACCCAGTAGTAATTAAATTGAAGTCGAGAGAGAGAATGCAAGTAAATTTGCAGAATCCTCGCATGCAATGTATCGGCGTTAATCGAGACGGTGCAACGTAATACCGCTCAAAAACAGCCGTGAGCTCGAACATTCTGATATATATACGGCATCCCGCGAGCACGGAAGCCGGGGATTACAAGCGGTCGTCTTTATCGGGTCAACTTATCATAGACTTTTGTGAATCGAGGCGGTTATGCAAATAGACCCGCCTGTCTCTGTTCCTCTCCTTCCCCTTCTCTTTCTTCCCTCTCGCTTTACATTGTTTTTATAGTAAATGCATTCGTGGTATGGTCGGGGTCTTACCGTAAGACCCTTCTGGCGAACGCCTTTGCCAGCGGGTGTCACTTTAACGTTTACTTGCGTAACACTGCTAAAGCCGCGATTCGAACTAGCTTCAACGTTCGAGCTAGACATCTCGCAAGTATGTTGAAAACATAGAGCTTATGTATCTAAAGATGCTTTGCTGCAGGAATAAGGAAGTACGGAAAGTCCACAATGTATTCCAAAATATCGCTTTGCCCTCCTGGAGCAAGGCATCTCCAGATATACAAGCTCTGTGTGTCTTAAAAATCTCCAAACATTATGCGTTATGCACTATGTGTATTCACAAATTTAATTGTACACATTAATTATAATATACAGTTAATCATTTATTGCTTTTAAACCTTATGCCTTGCATCTTTTTAAAATTCTAAAAATTAGCTATTAATGTTTAAAATATTTTCAACATTCATTTATCGATAAAAAATAGATTTTTCCAATGTCCCCTTTAAAGATTTGTACTGATAAATCTGATGAGACATTAAAAAATAAAATATGCGAATTCCTTGATTGCGAGTTCCTTGGAAAATGACGAAATTGACGTAAATACATATAAGGTATATTTCGCAAGAATACGCCGAGTCGAACGATCACGGCAGTCTCGGGCGCTCGGTAACTATCTGCCTATGAAGCCAATCAGCACAATTTGCAAGCGGGGAACTTCTTAAAACGTCGGTGCATCGGTACACGTTGCTCGGGGGCACATGGACACGGAACTCTCCGGCTGCCGTAATCCCGCTTCTGGGCTCTCGCGGGGAAATCATCCGCATTATCCGCCGGCGCACGGCGAGATTATGATAATTCCTAATGCCGGGGTCCGGGGAGTGGACGCGGATTCCTTGCGTCGTGCGGAACGACCGATATATCAATGTTGCCGCACGCAGCAACGGATGAGCGTTAGTGATAAACCAGCGGCGGGACTCGCGGCGGCCGACGATAATCGGAAATTGGGCGTACCGATGTTCCGCCTCCATTATGAAAGACTGTCAAGCAGAGCGCGGCCAGCACCTCGCGAGGAATCCTCGTTTTCTGTCCATGTCAGGGACAGTTTACGAAGGCGTAAATTGTCGCCGTTAATGAATCTTTACGACGGGATATTGTAAACGGCCGTGAGTCCGACATCTGCGGTTTAAAATTGGCACAAACAACGCCATTCCGCTGATCGACAAGCAGAGATACAGATACGCCTCTCACGCTCCGGTGTATCCCTAATTGCGTTTACGACGACGACGACAACGATGACGACGAAGATTTACAGTTTTTCATACGTACATCGGATTGAATCGCGTCGGGGGAGATTTATGCGAGGTAGTGGCTCGTTCGCTCCAGAAACAAGTAGCGACATTTATATGCACGTTACATCCTCAATTATAGTTATTAGCTTGCTGCTAATGGCCTATAAAAATTTTATGCGATACTATGCCGCGCACAACCTCGATGGTCTGGTCGTTGGAACGGAATGGGCAGCTTCAAAAATGACCTATTCCGTTACATCGGAGCGAAGTTTGCATGCAAACATTCTCTCCGTTCCGGCGTTGAATCAAACCATTAACTCAGCAAAAGCGGCAATATAGTTAATTAACCGAGAATACACTGATATCACTATATACGCACGATTCCGTTTCTATGATTATATGACGGATGCAATTTACGCGCGTATGTAGCTTTCCCGATTCGCGGTATAACGTGCAGCCTCTCCGCGACAATTACGCAAGTCCGCGATAGGCAGGAGCCGCAGTGTCGTGGAAAATTCTTATTACAAGCAGACGTAGACTACGAACAAGGGATGCGACGAGTGTCGATACATTGTTCGGGAAACGAACACGAGTCGACGAACGAAGCGCTCGGATGTTCACGCTGCTGTTCTATCTCGGTCAACAGTATTGTAGGCGGAAGAATTACAAACGGAGAAAAGGCACGAATTGTTTTTTATCGGTACTGCCAACGGCACACGTAATGTTTCTTCGGCTCGAATCGCGAACCCGTTTCTCCGCCCTGACTCTGTATCAGAAGCGGTGTGAGAAAGGAAGAAGGAGAAAGAAGGAAAGAGAGAGAAAGAGAAATACAAAGTACCAGAACGGCGATAGGTAGAAAGGGAGAGAAAAGAAATCAGCGAGGGAAGAGAAAGGGAAAGAAGCCGAGATACGATCTCTAATTGTTCGCGATCGGCCGCAAAACTCGGCCGTTGAAACGACTCGCGCGCATTGCAAACCGCGCACAGCGACCGCAACTGTGACTGCGAANGCNCAAATATTTCCAAGTAATGGTAGCACCGATTGTTAAGATTCTAGTCCAGATCTTTCGATGCTATTTAAAATTGGAATCTCGATACTTTTTTTTTTGTAAAAAGTTTCACTTTATAAGTTGACCAAATAATAGATAAAACTTTCAGTTCGCCAGGAATTTTTTATACGTATCTTATACGTATGCGCCCACAAATACGCGAGAAGCGAGAGGTCAGAATCGAGTTGCTGAGAGAACGACTCGGTAAAGCGATGACGTACCGGGACCGTGTCGGGAATTGCGCAACTGATCGCTACGCGAGAACTTGAGATATATCGGCACGTTTATCGCGCGACTCTGTCGAGGATCGCAGTCGCCGCGAATTGCGAGCACGCACGGCGAGTCGCACGGTGCAAATCGGCTGCCACGATCGGCCAACCCTCCTAATGATGAAATTCTCTTCGAAACTTTTAATAAGCCTTTTTTTTATATTAAGGATTTTTGATAACTTTTACGATCTAGTAAATATGTCACTGCAAAAAATATTCTGTGATAGTCGCACGAAATTCTTATGATGTTGGCGTGTACCGAGAAATCGGGGACATTAAAATAATTTCGATAAAATTATATCTGATAAATCGAATGTTAACGAACATAAATATTATAGGTATCACGTATAATGCGACGAGAAAAGATCCGCGACGCCGGAATCTCTCATTTTCGGGCATCAGAATTCCGTTCAGGGGATGCATACGTTGCAAATCGATGCAACCGAATCAGGTGCGAGATGTATCGTAATTGGATTTCACCGGAAATTACGGAGAGCGACCCAGTTTTGCGGTGCGCCGCGGAAGGCACTGTGACTGCGGGCAAGGAAGAAAGAAAGAAACGCGAGCGTAGAAACTGCGTGGGCAATGTATATCGGATTTTATCGCGTCGCCCCATCGCCTCGGGTGGACAGACGGCATAGAGGTACCCGCCGCAGATCGTGATTGGCTACCGGCTAAGGAAAAGCATGGTGCTTAATGTGGAACTTTCTCCGTGTCGCGCTAGGCGTTTGCGCGCCTGTCGCGTTGCATTGCGCTGCATTGCATTACATCGCGCAGAAACTCGGCCGAGTCCTTTCCGATCGTCCTCGCCGCGACCTCGTCACGTAGGCGTGTATCGCCACCTGCCACTCAATAACGGACGTCTGTGGTTTTTACATAGCATTTTTTTACACTTATATATCTGTTCTCGTTTTTCGATCCCTAACACAAACGCACATTTATTCCTTCTTTGTAAGATGATTTGTAAAAAAAAAAATACATTTAAAGATATAAGTGCAAAGATTATGAAGCTTAAAGGCTTGTAACACCATCAAATAGTCGATAACTGACACAATGACCGGTTTCGCGTCGCGCTGCCACATCCGAATTGAAGAAGGAAGAATGAATTCGTCTAACGGCGGCGCGGCGCCTCGACGGCCGCGAAACAGTGGTTTCGTATCTTTCTGACAATACTCGTTTCATATTCGTTGAACTATGTAATGCAAAGAACGGAGATTAATAATTTGCAGTTTCCCACCCCACTATTATCGGGGCACGAGGCAGGCGGATCGCGAACATCGTGTACCGGCATGGAGAAGGAGTGAGAGAGACGACAGCGACAGCGCGAGAGCGAGCGAGCGAGCGCGTTGTGCTCAGCAGCCGCGGCTGCTGCAGGGTCGGCCGGTCACGATGGCTCGGGTAATGATAGCCTGCCCTCGCCTCATAATCAGTCCCCCATCTTAATTTATGTTTGCCCCTGCCCATCCGTCCGCTCGTCCTATACGACTCGTCTTCTCGTCGATGTAGGTACCTGCTGCTCTTGCCGGCGCTGACTCTTTACTCCCGCTAATTTACCGTAATTCGACTGCGAGACAAGCCACGTACTTTTGATTCCGCCGTTGATTTGTTACGAGCACGTCGAGCCGACCTGCGTCTGACCCCGCCGCTTCCGGTGATGTCGAAGCCCGCGCAGCGGCTGTACCCGCCGTGATTTATCTACGGTACACTGTAGCTCTGTTAACGATATCTATCGACAGTCTTAATTGTCGTGGAAAGAAAAATGTTACGTGTAGCAGCGTAGTTTTTAATTCCCGTAATCGATCCAAGTCGAGTTAATGTGATACAATACTAACACTCGCGCGAAATGTCGTACGGCGAGCCCGCGCGTTCGCCAAACGTCTCTGGCGCCCGTTCTCGGCGATCGGGCGCGACAATCTGAAAGCGGACGAAACGATCCGACGTCAGAGGTAACAGTCGAGCACCTTCGCGGCCGCGCGATCAAACGGTTGGATGATCAAAAACTAGTTCGTAATCAGTTGAAGCGGAAAACCATGCGCGACGACGACGGCGAGCACGCCGGGTGCGAGGCCGGCTCACGTGGTGCACGCATGTGCGCTCCCGCGTGTAAACAGACGCAACGACTCTGTCGTCGCTCCATTGGCAGTTACGGCGACCGATCTCGATCGGCGTCGATGCACTCGAACCGTACCGCGCGCGTGTATATATGTATACACGTACGTATCCTTTGGTTGGGATATAATTGCGAGGTATCGGGCTCTCTCTCTCTCTCGACTCGGAGGTCTAGGTCTAGGAATCCATTGCCGCGCCGCGCGGCACAGGCACTCGGGGCTGATATAGTCTAGTGCTCGCGAGGGTGCAACGTGTGGCCTCGTTACGTTAATGGCGTCATGCTCTGGCGCCCCACAGACTACTCTCTGCTGACCAGCCGGCTCTGAACCGGCAATGCCGTCTACGAACGACTCGGAGAACCCGCCTGCCTCCGGGGAGACCGCCATGAAGATGTTACGGCGTGTGCCAAATGCGTGCCTGCTCTCGCGATTGAGCTGATTAGAGGAATTACACGATAATTGCGTGAAGGAGCAACAAAGAATTACCGGTCGACGTTAAGGTGTATTGCTTAAGAATAATCGATGAAAAATGATATGGTATGTCGATATATATTTTTTTTTCAAACGACATGATAAAGTTAGCACGATATAAATGTTATAATTATAAATCGTTGCGGAAGGACTGGAGATAGGATTGTGTCGCTGACCGCATTTCTTCTTCGCTTTAAATCGATAATGGGACGTTTGTCTTTAAGGACGAGAGTACGCGTCGAGTAGTACGCGATTAGTAATCAGGCTTCCAGACGAACCTGTTCGACTTCCGTCATTGGCGCTAGCCGACCGGTAGTTCTTCAGCTTATTAATAATAATAGGCCGGTCAGAGAGAGAGAGAGAGAGAGAGAGAGATTCGCAGAAGAGAGGACTGCACACGTCCGTGTGAACGATGCACTTGATGGGCACCCGGCACTTGTATAATTATCATGACAGAAGCTATATAATTGCGCAGCTACCCGGTGCGCATTGCGTTGAACAAGGCTCGCGACATCTTCGCTTTAACGCATCACGTGAAAATTATTCACTGTTACGTTCGGCATCGAAGTATATATTTCTTTTTCTGTGGCTCGCGCGGTATACAATTCCCAATTTATTTAAAAATTGTTATTAATCGCGCATCATGTCCAGGAAGTTAAGAACTTACAATGTCGAATAAGGAAGCTGTCGAACTTACGTGGATTATTTCTAGAGGCCGCAGAAACCATTAGCATTCACAAGCATCCCGATAATTATTAATCTCCCGGCCGTGAGCGAATGTATCTCCAGGAACACGGGACGCCGACATCTCGCCTCGTAGAGTCCTCGTAGCGATCGTTTTATCTTCTTGCGCCCGATAATGATCGAGGTGCCAGGCGGGCGGGTGCGAGTGGAATCCTCCGCGCCGAGACTTTTTGCTCGCTTGTTAAAAACAGCACGCAACACGCAATCCGTAAAAGGCCCACGAACACGACTACCGAACAACCTGTTACGCATGATCGAATCTCCACCCACTATAGTTCAGTTACGCACGTGCGTTTGCATATATCGGCGAATATCCGCCCGCAGAGAACACTCCTGGACATAATTGTCCTCTTTCTTTTTCTTTTGCGGAAAGCAGATGTATCTGCGCGTATTCTTTTCAATTTTTTATTTCTTCACGTCATTACGTTTCGTACGTATTACTTGACAAAAAAATTGTGTACTATCAACGGTACATAGACATATAAAAATTCTATCCTAATTTTTATAGGCTAATTAAATTTCACCTATTCCGACATAAAATTTAAATGCTCCAGTTGACAAAAAATTGAAAGTAACTCGTTGGTAAAGATAATTCGGCTCTAGCGTATCCTAAAGAAAAGTTAAACCGGCAACAATATAATGGGACCTGATGCACCAGTAAATGCGGCGTGAAACCGTTAAAATACAACACGTATTTTCAATAGTGAGCGCGCATTCAGGTTCGCTCACCGGTTGATCTCGCAACTGCACTTCCTCCGACTGTTTGCGCAAGTATCCGCGTACTACTCGGTACTCAAGCATTACGAGCCGGCGTTTGCATTGGCAGAGAAGCAGGTACCGGTCGTGGCTGTGTGTGCACTGCGTTTATAGGCACGCAGACATGTAGCCGCAGCGCTATGTATATAACGTAGGTTAAACGAAGGCTACTCACTCGGAAGGACCCGGGGGGTTCGAATTAAGTGGGGCCTTACACCTCGAGAAATGAATATCCCGCCGGTAAGCAATCTCATAGACGATACGGAACCACGGCAGCAATAATTACTCCCGTGGAAAGCTCGCGCGAATAAAATTATCGCGTGAAAAGCATCCGTTGCTCACAATTATAGCTTTTTTTGATAACTTTCTCTCTCTTTCTCTCTTTCTTTTTTTTCTCAAAGTGGATTTATACGACATTACGATGGGAAATTGCGTTATGATATCTAACGAAGTGCATCTTGTATCCTAAAATTAAAAAATTGCACTTACATATAGTTTCTTTTCCCTTGAAAATTTATGATAGCTGACGTATCTATTTCTACCATCTAGAGCCACTCCTTCGCGTATGTCGCTTTTCAAACGGACGCGTCGCGAAAGGTTACAATCATCGAAACGCAAGAGAGAATTTGGTCTCGATGACCGGCATGCACCTACGATGATACCGTTGCGCAGAGCAGCCACACCCTTGTCTGTGTACAAGGAAATATACGTGCATCGATATACACACAACTCTGTACATACACCTGGAGTTGTACCGATTCTATCTCGAGCGTCCTGACGCGGAGGTACGGTCGTAGAGGAGAGGAGGAAGTCGTGAAGCAGAATCCCTGGCGAGAGCCACCTCCGCATAATCTCACAAATCCATTTCGAATCGAGACCTCAAAATTTTTTTTCCGCGCGCAAAGAAATCGATTTGTCGCGATCGAGATATATTTCATACTTTTAACAGATATCGAGGAAGTTATCTCGCAGTTATCATAAAAATGACGCGTAAAATATTACGTCAAGTGAGCAACGAGAGCAGATATATGGATGTAGATATTCCACGATCGGTACTGGTAAGTACAAATTCCAATTGAGCAACGCTCGTCTTGTCGACACACACACGCGCACACATTCTTCGATACATTGCACGCTCTCGATATTGAAATATCGAGACGCACGATAGCCTGGTTAGAAATTATGCGAGCGCCAACTAAAGTTCGCGCGAACGGCAGAAAAGCCTCTCGACTTTTTTCCTCACCGGGACGGACGTACGGTCTGTGTATGCATTTTGCGTATTATATGTATGTAACGCGCCTCGCCTCTTCTCTCCCCGCACGCTTTCCCCGCGGTCGTCATTAAACCAACTGCTCGAGACAACTGGCGCTGATTATTTAGCAATACAAATCATTCCGCCGAGTGCGAGTGCGTATCGTTCCTCTCGCTCTCTCTCTCTCTTTCTCTCCCTCCCCGTCTTTCTCGTTTTGTCGAACGAGTTCTCGCGTGCGCGGGCGTGGTACTGCACGTACTACTTATGCGAAAGGCGAATAAAACACACACACACACACACATATACAGAGAGCGCATACGCGGCTCTCTCGTGCGGCATGTGCATCAGATACCAGTCGGTAGAAACAGTTTTGTTGATTAGCAAGCTCGTTTGAACCGGCCGTATTACTTTGTCGCATCGCCAAGGAATGTTCTCACCGGTAAGCTATAAGTATCCCACGTCGTAAAACGTTGACGTATCGTGCGAATACGCCAGATGTTTTCAGAGATAACTAATAGAATGTACGGATGAATTCTGAGTAAAATTTAATCTGCATTCATTTCTTTTGTTACTTACTGATCCGTATACTTCCCCCCCCCCCGAGCAAGTTTTTCTTTAGTTTTCCATTTAATTGAATTCCTCGAAAATATTTCGAAGAATTGAAATCCGTTCGCGATAAAATAAACGAGCAAGCGAGAATCGTAAAGGCAGCCGCGACAGTTTCTCGCGAGACGTATATAAATCCTGCTCGTATCTCTCGGGATAAAATATTTTCGAGGGAGCTACCGATACATCGCTCCGAAATTCCTCGTGGCCGCCGTATGCAATTAATAAATATCGCCTGGTACAATTTATGATTCGCGCTACGTCATTAATCACGCGCGCGCGCGATCGCGAGCGCGGATCACCGATGCCGCCTGTTCCGGACGGAACAGGTGGGGAATCGATAACAGAGATGCATTAGAATATTATGACCTTTCAAAGTGCATTCGGTGATTCACCGCGGGAGCCGCGATAGCGCGTTATCGCCGCGACTACTCGCGGCGCAGGCCGATGTTATCGCGCCGCTATACTCCCGGCTAATCGAGACAAGCGAGAAAGGGAGAAAAGGAAGAGGCAGGGTGCTGACCTCGCTTCCTGAATCGTTCAGGGCGGTGGCATCTCTCCGAGGAGGCTCGGCGAACGCGGAAAGCGCTGTGCAGGCACGTCGCGATTGCGCCAGCGTTCATGCAATCAAATCAACCAGATAATCTTTGATTTCAGCCAGACAAACGTCAGCTCGTTAAGCTATTCTTTATCATCGTATATTATCCGAATACGAGTACGATTTACATTTTTCACATTTAAATTTCATATGTTATACACATGTGTAGTTAGTCAATTAAATCTAATTTTTTATTAAATCTATTTATTTTGATCTCAATTAAATTGGCAATATAGAAAGCCTAACTTATAGTTTTACGATTCCAACGTGATATAACATCATTATATTAATATTTAATAAGTTACGAAATAAGATTTTAACAAACATGATCTCTTAATTGAATTCCCGGTCAAAGATATAAACTGTATTCAATTATATTTTTTTGCAAAGTTTTTGAGAATTAAAGGAAATCATATGTAATGTACTACATCAAGCGATTGAAATTATACGGGCCATAGATTTCAGTAGGACTCTGTTTAAGCATCGAGACTTGAGAAATTATGCCTTTAATTATATATGCTACATGCACCGCAAATGCATCCAGGACGAAAGCGTTAATCTTAATAATAGAGGAAAGTTCGCAGTGCGTAATTTTCGCGCTATTACATTTTTAGCGTCACGTGTCTCGTTCATTCCTCTTTCTTTTTCTCATTCACCTCCATGAAACGCCCCTCGAAGCACGATCGAGAAAATTACGCGTATGCGAATCGGTCAAAGCGGCCGCTGCGTTGGATCGTGATTTAAAGTAATCTCAGTACGGATCTGCGGACACCGCAACCGGATGCTATCGTGTCGCCGTAGACTCTCCGCGCGTCCGGCAAAAATCCGCGCGCCTCAATGTCATTATCCTAAACGAGATAACGCCGCATTACCCCGGCTGGTGAGACCTTCCACCGGTGTACAGGGGCGAATGCTTCCATCGGTAGGCGAGGTATGCGGCCTTACGCTGCGCGCGTATAAGCGCACTCGCGAGCGCGTGCACTCGCGGAGAGCCGCATTATCGCGGGATTACGTAAGCGCCGAGTCGCGGCATATGATCGCGCTTGTATTACGCTATAATTAGGACCGGGCTGGCCGTCGTAACCGCGCATGCAGACATACAGATATACGAAACGCGCGCGCGCGCACACACATAGGTACGCGTACGAGCGCGACGTTACTTACGGCGCGTAATCCGCGCCGTATTAATAACCGACGATAAACGTTAACGTGCACCGCCGTTCGAGACTCTCTCAGGGAAGAGAAGCGTAAACTGCCGCCGCGCGCGAATGCCGCTGCCGAGGACTACGAATCTCGATAGCGCGGGATTAGAGAGCGCTTTTTCAGGGGAGAGGTCACATCGAGCAACGCTTTTTGTTTGCGTTATCAAAACGCGGCTTGCAGGTCTCCCACGACGAGCCGAACGCACCCTCGTCCGAGTATTTGAAATTCTGCGCGGAGTTTGTGCTCTCGCCGCCGCGAACCGTCGGATTGACTCTAAAGCGACCGACGCGATTCGGGTATTAAAAGCGAGCAGCCGATAGTTTGCTGCAGATTGCGGCAAACTTTTTTTTTCTAAATTTCTACGTAATCGTCCGACATTAAGGAAAGCAAACTGGTTTTACATGTTCGCAACGAACGTTTGACCGGCGCACGACTTATTTATCTTTAGCCTCGATCTTGCGAGCGAGCTGAAAAATCGCGGAAAGGTACACACTACATGTGGCGTATGTGGGAGATAGACCATTGTATATCGATGATTGAGTATAATTGTATGAAATCGTGGGCATCGCTAATCGATGTCTCTACGAACAACAATAATTTCTTTGAAAATATGAGAACTTTATAATTCGAACGTGCACTATTGTTGATTACTATTTAACATTCATTAATTATAACAATAAAATGCACCGATTAAATACAGAAATTTTCACACTACATTGCAAGAAAAATTCAAGAAAAGAAGAGAAATAAATTTTTCTTGCATGAACATGATCGAAATGAGTGTTTTTTTTTTTTGCATTAAAAAAACAACGTCCAGGACAATCGTTATGCCTCGTAATCAATTCCCGGTTGAGCACTACTAAATGAACACGCTTATTAAACTAGCGATCGCGAGTAGACGCGACCGCGCGGACGAAAATCAAGATCTCGCCGTGCTCGTTCCCGACGTGCGCTTGATTAATACCCAGATGTAATTACGTGCCGCTTCGGGGGAAGGACGGATGCGAGAGAAGAGGGCAACCTTCTCCTCGTTGTGCGTGCCTCTCGCCGAACCGTGTGGGAGGAAGGTGAGAACAGAGATGAAACATATCATACGAAGGAGGAGAAGAAAGAATCATAAGAAAAAAAAAAAGAGACAAAAAGAGAGAAAGAGAGAAGGGGAAGGGAGAGCGAAGAGAACTCCGTCGAGCTGCCGACGGAACGAAATCCTGACAGATTTCATCGTGGGCTGACGTAAACAATTTGCGAATGTAAATACCTGTTGAATATTGAGCGTGCTGGCAGGGCCCACAGGGCCCCACGCCGGGCCCCCAACACCTTGCGATCGTTTACCCTTTAAACTCGTGATTACCATCCAGCGCCGTCTCCCACCTACCGCGGCGAGGCGTGTAAGTCATTGGCATAAATTATACGTGAACATCGCGCGGCGATGCTGAGGATCCTCCTCGCCACTTGGTCGAGGAGAGGATATCCTTCGGCCCTATCCATTTGGACTCGCGAAATAGAAAACGATCGAGACATCCTTGACGCGCGCGGGATCCCTCCCTAAAAGAAAAAAGGAACGGACCGGCGCTGGCGCTCGTATTCTCGCGCGTTACGAATTAAAATGCAAGCTTCTCTCGCTGTCGACGCGAGCGACGTGAGGGTCAGCTGATAGTTAAGTGAATTAAAGTGTAATACAGATTTAATTCAGTAATGAGAAGACGTGGACGGTATATCATGGCAAATTATAGAGTTGCGATCTCCCGAGGTGTTATCACCTCGCCAATTAACATTTGTACGCCGATACCGAAGATGTACAGTTTAGATCGGCTATCGCCTTATGGATTTAGGGCAATAAAGCTCGATGGCGCGTGTAACATCTCACCCGGTTATTAATAAGTTCGTAGGGGCGCAGCGCTTATCAACTTATCAATGATTGAATCACTCCGGATGATTCCGTACCGCGCGGCTTCGGAAGACGTGAGATAGCGAGTAAGAACTCGTGTTGAGATAATTGGTGATCTCTCGCGATTGATCTCGATACCGATAAGCAGCAACTGACATTTCAGATAACTTTCTCGCTTCCATCGCATTTAATTACTATCGTCGATTATAACGGGAACGCAGTGCGTATCGCTAACGGTTCGTGATAAACGCTTAGCCGAACGCCGCTCGCGCGCATTTTCCATGCGCGAGTTTTCCACGTTCGTTCCCGCGTACACCGGCCCAATCCCAGCACTGTGTCAAGGGAAACATCTTGGCACGTCGTAAAACTGGATCGTCCGTCGCGCGGGATTGTAATTATATGAAAAATAAAAGCTCACTCACCATCCTGGTTCATTCCGTGGCCGCCATCATCTATTCGAAACAGAAAAAGAGAATTAAGACATATAAATTGAAATCTAGAGAGATACATAACTTAGATTATACCGCCAAATTATGTACATACATTTAAATACGAACAGCGCAAAAAAATTATATTCACCATTTGTTCGTTTACTCAAAGTCTAATCGCGTGTTAATTGAAATGTTACAGTCTGTAATTATACATCATGCTGTTCTCTGAATTGTAATCAATGTCCCCGACGAAACGATAGTTCTAGAAAGCAGAAGTTATAAAGTATTCTAATATAAGTTAAGGAGATGCAAATAATGTTCCCGGACTGATACCCTTATTTGAAAACATAATACGCGAGTATATGCATAAATAATACACTGCATATATAATGTTGCAAGAATTTTCTTTTATTTAAGAATATAAATCTATCGAAAACAGAAGCCTCGCTGTACGAGATCCGCGACTCGTTCTCCGATAGGATATCGCGGAGATTCAGCATCGCACGTTGCTGCGGATCATGACGACTCGCAACGCGCCAGCGATAGCAACCTGCACGGCAACCTATTTGTACTCCGGACCTGGTATCGCGCGATCGCGCAGTGTTCCTTTATTTAACCCCATAAATAACCGTCGCTATCTCACCCCGAATGTTTTCCTATAGGCAACGGACAACAACGTGTACGTGTGCATACACAATAAAACGGCGTTTCCGTGTATGCACACGGTACGAAATATATTAGATGCTGCCAGTCATTCTGGTGCTGTGCGAGACTGGCGCGATGGGAATCCCCATAAGCGATCCGTGCGTCCATCCAGCGGAAAGAATAACTTTTGCGAGGAGATTAAAGCGTGGTATGTGTTACTCGCTCGATAATGGCTCGCGCGTTTAATCCCCCCCTCCCCCTCCCCTCACAAGTTGCATGACTTCAAACTATGGTGTGTCCTTTTTTTGTAACTCGCATCAAAAAGTTTTGCTATTACGCACCTGTTATGTTACACGTTATACGAGACGTATGATACGAATAATCAATATGCCGTTCACAGTGGAGCTCCATATGCAAATAATTACAAATATATATCCTACGAGGAACGTAGGCAGTAATATATTAGCCACGTCGTTTCGTGTAATTCTGCATTCTTGAATACCAGAGTATCAGATATTAATGCCAATTGCTAAATAAGTCGTCTGACGGACCAAACGGTCAAACGTACCAAGCGACCCGTGTGTCTTGCGCAATATGTCTAGGTTGACGCCTTATATATCGGAGAAAGGCGTGAGTTTTAATGGATACTTTTTTTACGGAGCAATTTAGCGAAAATAAAATGTTGGCTAAATTTAGGCGATCAGAACCTTTCACGCCCAGTTCTACTTCTAGAAAATCACTTTCTTTTCATGACAATTGCAAAAAAACCGTCTCATTTCGCTCTCTGCTGGATCGTATGGCCGGCGCGGCGTTAAAGCGGGGGCTTTTCGATCGTCGAGCAACGGATAATCCGGGTCTAAATGGAGCAGCGATTAGTCACAAACGCGAAATCGAAACAAAGCGGACCGGACGGCGATCGGATGAGAGGTGTACAAAATAATTACTATGTCGCGAGGTCAATAAGCCGTATAAATCACTTCGCGCTGCGCGTTCTACACGCGACGCTCGCGCAGGTGGGCATTAATTACAAATTAATTCCATTGCGTGGTTACGCACCATTAGAGATAATCGAAATCCGCTATGCGTTGCTCGTTGCGATTGCTTTAGCGACGCGTAATTTCATAGGTGCAATTAAAAGTATATCTGTTTTGCAGTCAACGAGAAACTACGAGAAGCACGAGGACATTTACATATGTAGAAACCTGGCAAGTATTCGATCGATTAATATGAAATAACGACGTATGTATACGAGACGGTTACGCGTGTGGCCCTAAAATTGATCCGCGGATCTCTCCGTCAAATACGTTGATATCATTAGATTTAACGATCCGCGTTGACTCTCTCTTTCTCCGCCTCCCTTTCTTCCTTCCCTGGCCTCGTGGCTCATGCCGCGTCACTGGCTGCCGCCACGGCGGCTGCCTTTCATCTTCCTTAACCAGCCCTACTCTCCACTACCACGCACACACTCATTTCTGAGGACGAGAAGGACGAAGGAAGACAACGAGCTTCTACATCGGCGCAACCAACCGTTGGCTGGTAGAAACTACCGCCTTCGAAGATGATCCTCTGACGTATCCATGCGTGCACGCGTGTCATGAGTTTGTGTGTGTTCAAAAATGTACCCGGGTGACGCGATCGCCCACCAAAGAAGAAACTATCGCTTCTAAGATGATCCCGCCGTGCCTGTATCTGTGTATCCGGAAAGATCCCAGCGCGACGCGCGAGCGCCGATGAGCAAGTTCAGCTAACTCGATTGTTCCGTACGGAACAAGGAGCTCTTTCACGCGAGAGTCTCCGTCCCGGCGGGCACCGATGGAGAAATCATCGCTCGCGGTGTCTCCCGCGATGTAACGACGCTCCACCGGATGTCGATACTGGATTTAATAAGCTTGCGGTTTATAGCGAGATAATGATGATAAACGGTAGGAAGTGGCCGGCGGGCGTGGACTTTTTGAGTGTTTCGCGCGCTTTCATGTGCGATTTGCAGCTTCGAGAATATTAATGATCGCAGATAGAAGCGCGGTATAGAATTTGCGATGAGTAATTTGCGGAGCTCTCCTAAGAGACGCCGAGATAAATGCGCCGCCTATTCCGTACGAGTAAGTAATTACGAGGTAATTGATATGATCCAGATACTTGAATTATCGCGGCAATTTGAAATCGCCGCTGCCTCGCGAATACTTTGTATTTTAGAAATCCGTTTGCACGTTGCGTCGCTTGAGGGACTGAATCGCGCGCGCGTCGAACACGGAGAATCTCGCGCGATTGCCGAGAGAGCCGGAAAGCGCATTCGACGGATTCCGGAATTCCAACTTGACTTGGCGAACATGATGCATCGTCATCGCGTGCGCATAAGTCGCCGGTAATAGAAGCGTCGCCGCGCGCGGATGAAGATTTATCGCCGGTATTTCGCGAGGCACGTGCCTGCACTTTTTTGCCGGCTACGGCATTCCTATCGGCTGTGCACCGTGCTCGCGTTTAAGCCACGCCGTTCGCCTCGAACGTCGATTGACGCGTACGTTGTCTTGTTCGTGATGTCGGGGGCAATCATCGAGCGCGCGATATCGAAAGGCTGCAGGCTAATTATCGGTTGTGGTATATCGCGCATATCGTGACAGCTAAGAATTCATGCCAATATACGAAAAAAAAAAAAAAAATAACGATTGCAGCAAAACATTTACGTTAATTATTATTACAGTCAATGATAAAAAGTTATAACTATCATTAGTAAATGTTGATTATCGCAAGAACTGATCATACTCAATTCATTATATATAGTAAAAGCAATTATCTCTTACGATTAAAAATAATCTTCTACTTTCGACTTCTTGCGATAATCTGTCTTAGCGTTTAACGGAATAAATGAGTAAATGGATTCGTAAGAAGAAACATACGTTTTTTCTTGGAGTCCTCATGCATACCTCCGGGTGTTGCAGCTCCGTGATTATGATGGTGGAGGACTAGAGGGTCCTGGGGATGCGGGTGAATGGCGGCTAAGGCACTTCCGGCTGGGTCACCCGGATTGACCCCGACTCCGATCCCCAGGTGTAGAGCACCATGCTGCGTCGCGTGTGCCGGAAGCTCCATGCTGATCATAGCACGCCACCCTCCTTCCAACCCTCTCTTCCCGCCACCCTGCTCTATCTCGGACAGCACCTCGCCGAGATGGACGAGGCGTCCGTTCAGCTCTTCGTCGCCTTCTGGAAAGAAGAGAAAATAGATTGTTCGATTAATAACCCGAAAAAAAAATTTCGATTTTCTTTAGAAAAAAAAAATCTAAATTTTTCGAATGATTCGTCGCGATCGTTATTGCTCCCAAGGACATAGAGTCCGTGGCTCGAGGCTTCCGCCGAGCAACAGACACGGATTTTCGGTCAGTGACTCGTAGTCGAATCAATGGTGCAAGAATACCGTAGACAAAGTTCCGAGCTCTGATCTAGGCGTACTGAGGATCGGCGAGAGAGCCCCACGCGGCAGGCGGGATCACAAAAATAAGTCTCGGTGGTCCAACCGCGGTGGAATTGCCTTTGCCACGCTTTTTACCACGCGGAGTAGATAATTTCTTCGTTCCTTTCTACGTAATGGCTTGGCCGGGTGATCTTTTTTGCTTATTACGTCGAGAGAAGGCCGCCGTGGAGAGCCGAGCGACACACCAGCTAGGTTGGAAAGCTGCAGGAGGCAAGGTGAGATCCCTCGGATGAATGAAAGGATGAATGGAGCGTAATTTCGTCCACGCTGTCGGCGACGTTTATCTATAGTCGGGCCGTCCTTCCATCTCGATGACGGCGACCGCATTGTCTAGGTTCGGACGATCACAGTTTCTCGCGACGCGCGTTGCAGCTGCTATAGTAAAAAAAAAAAAAAAAAAATGGAGAGCACATCGCGCCGGCCAACTGCGAGGGAAACGCAAGCCACTGTCTTAGATTACAGCGCATCCTATTTGTCAAACTCCTTTATCGGGATATTCAGCGATATTTCCCCTGTCGTAAAACGCGCGACCATCTGCTCCAGTAAATTTTACAGCGTATCATTTCATCTAGGTGATATCCCTATCATTAATCACGGTGATATCTCCATTTCGACAATTTAAAAGTCGAGCATTATAAGAGTGAAGCGATACAAGCGTCGAGATATTCGCGCCCAACTCGACAGCGTATATCTACGTTTTCCGCTCGCTGCATTCCGCGAATGCATAATATAAGCGTACGGAGCTGGTAAAAAAAAATATCGATGCAACGCTCGTTCTTATTCCCGCGGATTCACCATTACACTGCCCTGCAAGGAGAGAGAGAGAGAGAGAGAGAGAGAGAGAGAGAGAGAGAGGGAGCAAAGAGACGAGGCCTCAAGAGTCGGTAGCAACCGCCGGGTACACCAATCGTCATCGGGCGGCCATCCGTGAAATTCGAAACTGCTCCCGCGTTCCGCCGTTTTACATCGCGAAACACGCGGTAGCATCTCATAATGCGTGGGAGTGAGACTGGGAACGGTTATCGTCCGCGGTCGACGACTGTCCATCGTAGCAAGCGTGCTGTCTTTGTAGTCCCGTCGACGATTAAAAGCTCGACAGGTTCTAATTTGCGTGAGGAAGTCGGTCGTATTCGAAAGGCGAGTCTCCGCCAAGGGAAAGTCGTTTGTAGTCCCGCTATACGAGATAGTAGATTTCGCGGTTTTCGAAAATCAACTTGTAACTTGTAGAACGTGCAAATCGTAATACAAGAGCGTAAATATCTACAAAGCGTGTGAAAATAAGCGTCGTTTATCTTATTTCCATCAGATTCCGCGAAGATGCTCAGCACTTTGCGAGTAACCCGTTCAACTATCACTTCCAAGTGATCCTCGCGGACTCTCAATCTGACTAAATCGTTCGCCACGCTAATTTCGACGGTGGGAGCTGGAAGTGTCAATTTTAACTCGGCAAAAAAGCGAAAGGGATAAAGCGGGGAGGGAAACGTTGAAATTGCGCTCTCAGTTTCCTAACCGTTTTCACGTAGCAAGAAAGGCCAGAACGAGGGCCCATTCTCTGTTTACATCGACGTTCCGATTATCGGCAATGAGAGTCAGAGGGATGATTGTTTAACATCGTTGTTTCCTAGCAGAGCCCGCGCTCCTCTCGCTGACTCGTGCTACCAGCGTGCGGTGCCCTCCTAATGGAGGATGGAATGTAGCGAGGCTGTACGCCGTGGCGGAGTAAACCGCCGGTGGAAGAAAAGGCAGACGATGATCGTTCGGCGAGGGGGCGGCGGTGAAACGGTCAGCGACTTAGGCAACGAACGGCCTTAAGTAAAGCAAAGTGGGTGAGTCGTAGACGGCCAAAGTACGCGTAAAGACCAGTCTTAGAAAGAGAGACTTATCCCTATAAACCGTGGGAGTCGGCCACTAGCGCTTCTCCGACGATCGGCCACGGCGTATACGCACTCGCTAAAACCATTGTTTACGGCCGCCCTGAACGCCCGCGTACTTTACTAACTGGGCCCTCTCACGGAGCCCCGCGCCACGGGACCGGACCGCCACGCCGGCTACTCTGTATGTCTTAAGGACGGAGGTAACTGCGTCGGAGCGGACGCAGAAAACGCCGCGCCGTGCCATGCCGTGCCATCCTGAAAACGAACGGTTCGTAGTTGAAGCTCAGAACGAAAGCCCAGCGTTTGCATACGCGATCGATGTGCCTCTCGCGTGTGGTCGAGGCTGTGGATGATCTCGCCAAGATAAATAACTGACCATCGATCTGTTTGAAGCGACTCTTTTTCACTTGAAGTATACGCGTCAGTGAGCGGCCGGTGGTTAAAGAAATACTATCGGATATAATTCAACTTAATAAAATGCTTCCTTCTTTAATGATCGAAATTATATGAATTATCTTGGTATTTACAATAGCCAATTGTTCTTGACGCATCTCGCTTTCACTCGCGAGAGAGTTTGCGATCGGTGGTGCGGCGTCGAGTGACCATGTCGGAACCTATTAAAACATTCAATTCGCCAGATGCGCCTGCCTTTTGGTTACTCAAAAAGGTGAAACCAAGGGACGATAGCCACGGCACGCAGGTCTCTTACGTAAACAGTAATGATTCGAGAGCGGCCAACAGTTCAACTAGTCGGGGAACCCGGACTGCAGCTACCTTCAAGGCACCTTATGCCTTCGCTCTTCTGCCTTCGCTTCAGCGTCGATATCCCAACTGCTTGGTAATGGCGGTGCTCTCGGGACTTAACAACGCGTGACAATATGCATCAAGGAATTGCTCGAGCGCGGAACAGCGCTCCGGCCATGCTCCTTTCCCTCTGTCTTTCTTTCTCTCCTTCGCTCGCGGCTTCCGTAAAGCGAACACCTACGAAGAAGGAGAGGCGTAGGTGCGTACACGCGTATCCTCCGCCCGTGTGCGCGCTCCTCCTCGTGATGGGACAGCGCGCGCGAGAGGGCCGCGAAACGCACTCGGCCTCAGACACGGCTTCTCACGGACAAAAACGTCGATACATTATGCAACTCCTCGGTCCATAAACGAACACTCCCGCCAGGAATCCAAGGTGGAATCCTGGGAAGCCTTTCTCGTGCCGTATATCGGCTATCCCGTCGAGGCGAGCAGTCCAGTTTTCGCGGGACGGCCGGCGCCTCGATCGCCGCCCGTCATGTTTATTAATCTGATCGGGGATTGCAGTGCGGAATGCCGACCATCTTTTCCGCGAGCTGCTAGAACGACTCGCGAATTTTTGCGCTTCCGCGTTTCCACGGATCGGATTCTTTCTCACGATAAAATTTGACGCGAAGATGCGAATTTAATGAACGATCGATTTAACTTCTTTTTTTCTCTACCTGTGAGAAAAGCAAAAACGTGCTAGCCTTGCAAATTTTAATTGCAGCATCTTGTATCCTGAGTGTCTTTAAATATTCACGCTCAAGTACTTTAGTAGACATACATAGTCCACCGTACATGCTCGATCGAGCTTTCGAGCGACAAAAAGGTGCCTCTCTTTCTTTCTCATTAACCCCATTACCCGTACTTGGCCACCATATAAGCGAGCACGTTGTATCAGCTCACCGGTAAATCACAAACGCATATATCTACATTAATGCTGGTATATAGAGTGCCTCGTATACATTAGTCAGTCGTCTATAAGCCTACGCGATCGATAAAACACGAAATTTTATCGTTGATTAATTCCAAATGCGGCGCAATAAAATTATTGAAACCTTTACTCGAGATAGCTTTACTATTACAATCATTCTCTCGTGCGAGAATTTTCATCTTTTTTTCTCTCGTTTTTTTTTCCGGCGGCATGCACCATCGAGAGCTAATCGTAAAAGCCACGAGCGTCGTTATCGGACGCTGTACACTGATACCGAAGCACGGCACGCTACAGCGATCGACAATCCCGCGGCACAGCGCGCGTGGTGTCCTGTTAATGAACAAAAATTCACGAGCCTACTGGAGCATGGCGAGAGAGCAACCCACGTGAGATATATACGCGAGTGCATTTACACTCGCAGCTATATCGGTCGTGTCTGACAGCGCGTTGCGCTATCCCGATCGACAGCGGCGGTTTGTCTGCTGCACGCACTGCAGGCCGGGTCAAGTAATTCCAGTTCTCTCGTCGTTGGCGGCGGCGGCGGCCGGGACTCCGTCCGATGGAGAGGAACGTATGTAGGTAAATATAAGTTGCGCGAGAGAACGACCAGAGAGAGGAGGTGAGCCGGCCCGCGAGTAAAAGGGAAAGAGACGCGCGGCTTTCGTGGATAAGTGACTTTCGAAGAACCACCTGTGGCACGTGCCATTAACGTGCTCCCTTGCGTGTCCGTACGTGCGCGAATGTCTCGATATCCCCCCATTGCCGCACACCGTCGTGCCGCGTGGGTGTAACAGGTGAGCGCGAATACTATTTTCTTTGCGGACGGGACCATTCTTGTAATACGCCGCAATTGCAAAGGTTGTAATTGCTACGGGCCGCGGCGGAGGGAAGGGAGGAAGGAAGGGACGAGTGAGAAAAACACCCGATCAACATCCAACGTACACTTTTTATGTAACAGTAAACAGTTTAAGTTTCCAGGTGTCGTTTTAGCATCGAAACCGTCGTGCAGCTTTAAAATTGTTCCGGGAAGACTCTGAGAGGTAAAATGTAGCGATATATATATCGCTACATACTCGATCTCTGTAAACGTCGGGAAATAATTACCAGGAATAATATATCGAATAATAAATCGAAATGATAAAGAATGCGCCGTTTTTTTTTCCGCCGTTGAGGCTGTAAACGTGTTTATCACCGATGCCGCCGGAGCCGTACGTTCCGAGATACGTCCCAGCCCAGCCATACGCCGCGACGTCGGGTTGTTCCATAACGCGCGGGGAGTCAACGCACGTGCGCGGGGCGAGATAAAATCGCGAGTGTATTAGATATATTAATGGAACGAATAAATGCACGCGCGGGCACGATAGACTCGCCGATAGGTTCGCCTTTGAATAGTACGACCGCGTAACGGTAAGACGGACAGCGGAGATACGCGCGCGGCGGTAATATTGCTCCTCGCGGGAGAGCGCGGGATCCCTGTTTCTAGGAGCTCGGCGCGCGCGATGAGGAGTTCGCGCGGGCCGCTTGATTGGCTCACCGCGCGCAGGAATCGCGCTTCCAATTCCGGTTTTCCGTTGCAAAGGGAAGAACGAGAAGGCCGAGATGGGCAGGCGAGTATCAGCGGAGTCACCTGCAATAAAGTAGTAGCTTGTTGCTTGTTGCGCACGGCTGTCCCGCGGAATATATACGACCGCGAGAGCCAGGGGCGGGATACAAGTCGCTTTCGAAAGAAGAAAACGGGTACCGATATATATCCGACACGTTATTTCTCATACAGTTAAGCCTCGCTGCGCGTGCGCGCGCGGGATATTTATTACAATTAGCCGCGTGTCCAACCTTGAATTCAGACCGTGAACGATCTATCGAGCGTGCGATTTCCCTGTTCCCGGTAAGCAGGGAGGGACACGACAGTGTCGAGAAACGCTGATACCATAGGACTCCGGCATCCTGGTACAGTTAACAGTACCTGGCCGTTCGATCCTAATTTATAAAGCTCGCCGCCGCGCCGTTCGCCGGAAGACGGCACTCTATCCCAAGCCTGGGATGGTCTCGTCTTTTTTGGCCGCGCCGGCACTTATCTCGCATAGTCTATTTAATCCGATACAACATTGCACCTGTCAACGGCAGGGGAACGCGAAGCGTCATAAGCGCACAGAAAATACACAAGGTAATAAGCAGAATCGTAAGTTATCGCACACGATTATACGCAGCTGCGGGTAACGATACATTTGTCTGATCTTGTTTCAAATTCTTTTGCCCAACACGTGTCTTTTTCTTCTACACAACACGTTCCACATTCGGAAAGATATACTAGCCTACACGATAGCGGATAAGCCTTGATGGTTTAACTAATCGCCTGTTCATGAGACTCGGGCTTCCGATTCCAGTTTTCCGTCGGCGAAACGCCGACCGCGAGGGAGGCGGGTAAGTGAGTTTTAAAGAGCCACCTGTGGCCGTGTGGCACGTGCCACCATCGGGACTAATCCCGAGTCGCTCCCTTCGGTCGCCCGTCCGGTGTCATGCAGCACAAGGTAGCAGGTAACAGACACCGAGGTGCATCCCACCGCCATCGGTGCAACGATCAGCCGCCGCATCTGGTAACGGCGTCCTCCTCCCGTCCGTTCTCCTGGGTCTCGGGACCGACGATTACATCTACATTCCCTATAAATACCGGTTACCGCGATTATCCGCTCCTCCATCTTGGTGATTTCTTTAGTCTCGAAATATCTCTATCCAGTGATATTTTCGCCGAGCGTGATATCGAAGATATCGAACGCTTTAATTATTTTCAGCCAATTAATTAACGTTGATATGTTAACAAAATCTATAAATTGGTAGATTTTTTTATATACGCTTGCTGGACCGTGTTATTGTCACAAACTGAAATAAGCGCATTGATAACGAGATCTTTAATCGTTAGATTTTTGAAGAAGATTTTTTACAAGAAACAACAACATGAATTTCTAATCGCGTCTCGATATACCCGGCATTAAAGTGAGAAATGAATCGGCGGCGACACCGGGGCGAGAGCGAACCGGTGGCGAGGCTGCCGTCGATCCGAGGTAATATCGCGCTCACTTTCCTGCGATTCGCAACAGGACGATATCATCGGTCCGCGTAATTCCCGATCATTAGAAGCGCTAATGGCCGAACGCGGCAAAAAGGCGACGGAGCACCGCAGCGCGGCGTGTGTGGTTACGCACGGCCATCAATCAGCGACTGGCCCTTAATCGGCCGCCATTTGATAATTACAAAGTCAATCGTCTATCGAATCGGCCATCTAGCCGCGTAATGGCCGGCTCGGTCGCCTCGCACGCTCGACTCTCGGCCGTGCCTACCTATAGGACGAGGGCAGGGGAAAGGCAATTGAGAGAGGCGTAGGTGACTGGAGAGGTGGCCGCGATCACGATTACGAGAAGGCAGTAAAAGGGGAAGTTAGAATTAAGCGCACCGACAAGATCGGCATGATCGCCGCGTCGCCGGTCGCTTTTTAGTCATCTTATTCCGCGGCGTAGAGCGTCTCGCAGAGCTCGCGGGGTACTCGATTCGAGCCAGAGCGCGCCAGGTTGATGCGACGATCGTGCGTGAATATAGAAAAGCCGGCCGGGCTGCCAAGAAATTCCGCACTGTGTGCTGAGTAATCCCGATCGCGGCGCGCGGAAAGTGCATCTTGCGTCAATGCGCTTCGATCTCGATCTCGCATTGTCGATGTTTTCTTAGGCTAATGCGTAAGCAACGAACGCGCGCAGCAAAGATGTTATTAGCGCTGTGATTTCATCCTGATTGCTGTTATTAATCTCATCTTATCTGTTATAATTTCACACTTATGCATTTTTTTCCTTGCGTTAATGATTCTTACGAGCTGACACCTTTTATTTACCGGTGTATTTACTTTTGCNGACTGCTGTCAAAGTCGACGGTCGATTCGAGAATGCGAAGTATACAGTTCCCGTAAAAGAAAGTACCTTTCGTCTCGGTCATGTAGATGTCGAAGGCGTTGTTTAATTTTTATCGAGGCTTCTCCACGCGCGTTAACGGTAAACTGGTACGAGAGCCAAGTCGTATAATCGATAAATTCATTGTGCGACTGTTCTCTCTCTTCAGATCTCCGCAACAATGCCGCGATCGTTCGCGATCAGGTATGTAATCGGCTGAATTATATACACTGCCTAACTGTAACATCACGCGCGCGCGCGCGCGCGCACATCCCTTCTCAAGAAGAAGACCAGTCCCGGCCACGTTTCCTCCTTCTTTCCTTCGAAAGGTGCCTGTCGTCGAACGATCGTGTGCGTCCTCGCCGACGTCGGATGTCCTGGATGAATGCACGCGCACCTGCAACGGAATGCGCCTGCGTGCCGAATGCGCGAGAGCGGCTCGACAGGCGTAAATCACCGCGGGCGATCATCCGGGATTGTCACGCGTAACGACGATACTAAAGTAGTAACTAATGAGCCGCGATGCTGTACAACGGTGGATACCAGAGGGAGTATAAAAGGATTAACGCCGCGTCTTAAAAAGGCTTATCCCGAGATAATCTTTTAAAAAGTTGCAGTAGGCGGCTCGCTGGCTGTCCAGCGGCCTTTGTAAGTATCATACGAGTTTGGTCTTTAGCGGTCTATTTTACAACTTCCACTCGCGTTCACGTCAATAGACCGCGCGAGATCGAGGGCGTTACAAAATCCTGCTCGGGGATAAAATCTATCCGTTTGATTCGCGTAATCGTTTCCTGCCGTTTGGACTTATCATTCGAAAGACTTGAGGCGACAACGTACTAGGCTATACGCAGCAAAGGCGTATGAAATTCTCACACTTACAGTTCCAAGTTCGATTAGCGACTGGGAAAAAAATCTTTGCTATTCCCTTCAAGATTAATGCGCAAATGAAACCAACTTGAAAAGCTGCGAAAAATGCTAAATCTCATTTGCAGCGATTTCCTATGACCTTCCCCCTTCTCCTCCGTGATTCTACTTCAAGCTATCTAGGGGCTCGACCGCGCTTGCCTTCGTAAGCATATACGTGCGTGACAGGAATCGCTGGTTACCGGAACGTCCCTCTTCCGACATTCGCGGGGTTCGCGTGGCGCCTGGGAGATCACGACGATTCCAGGCAGGCCACATTGTAGGTCGCTAGTCCAGTCCGAGTTACCAGTTCAGTCGCCTTCTCTGGTTGTCAGTCCGCCCACCCAACGCTTTCCGTCGCCTCGCATTGCAGTCAGTGAAGGTCCAGGCCGCGTGCCACCTTGCATTTTTTCCGATCCGCCAGCCGATAACCGCCGCCGCCGCGCAGTTTCTTACACTTTCACGATCTTCGACCGGGAAACTATACGACGGAGTATCGGCGCGCGTGCGCGGAATATAAAGCACGTGATGACCGCGATAACCGAAACCAGGGCCTCCTTGCTGTTGCGTCTCGAAAATTGTAAGAAACAGGGTTCTTCAGGATCTACGCGAAACCGAGATCGTCTCTCAAGAGTCGTTCTCTCTGCTTAAAATGTTCTGCTTAGTGCATTTTCACAATCAAGGTAGTATCCGTTACAAAGCTGTAGCGGCAAAGATCGAACGAAGGGAAGCCAGAGCTCGGTATAATTAAAGGCGTAAAATAAAGCTCGATACACATTACAAGCGTGAGATGATCTCTTGTTTCTCTAGGAAAGATGTGGTTTAGTTAGGTCCGGCGTCGGGTCAATCGATCGCAGAAAAGCGATCGCTATAGGAAAACAGCGGTTCCGATAAAGGAAAAGAATGCGAAGGTAGAGGAGAAAGAAAAATAGCGGGGGAGGGGCGGAGGAGCGGAAGAGAGAAGAAGGAGACCGGCGTGTACAATTGATTGGTCCTGGCACATCCTGCCCCCGCGTCCTTCGCCCCCTTTCATGGGAAACTCGTCCACCGCAGGCATCGCTCGCTTTTTGTTGCCCATCCACCTCTGCCATAATCGGCTTTCTCGCTCTCTTACTGCTCTTACCGCTGGACCTCCTTGGCTCCGTCGATCGCCTACGAAACTAATATCGATCTATCCACCTGTATCCCTGGTTCTTCTATCAACGGGGGCACGGTATCATATAATAGCGGGACGAGGATAAGAGAAAACGGTCCGGCGCGGAAGAAAAAAAGAAGAGAGAAGGTAAAATAAAATTGAACTCGGCGGCGGGGGAGGGAGGGCACGTCGCGCGTATCTCGATCGAAAGCTGGAACGACCTGTCGTGATCACGCTTTGTAGATCACGATCAAGAACCGCCGATCGAGAGGAAGGAAAAGAGAGACGGCGGGGGGGACGGCAGAAAAAGGAAGAGAAAGAAAGAAAGAAACATCGTGACCAATCTGGATGCCGTGAAACGTCTCATTCATAAATGGGGACGCCCAGGTATATCGAGTGGAGGTGGTGCTATGAGCGTCCGTCCGTACGTACACGGTGTGTCGGACGTACAGGTGTGTACAGGTGAAACGTCGACGCGCCTAAACGCAGGAAAGCCCGATACTCGACGGATCGGTTATGCCCGACGGAGACGAATCGATTGCCGGTCGGCGTGCCGCGGAGTAACTGGATTCGTGGATGATGACCGACTTTGCTCACCGCGCGCCGATATGTGGTCTATGATCGCGTTGCCCGGGTCTCCAGGAAGGAACGCCCGGCCTCGGGTGTTGTCGATCATTTCTGTTATTCCACGATTTATCGATCGCGGCCGGCTATTTTCGCGAATGGGAGGCATTCGGATCTGTGGCGGAGTTATCCTCGCCGATACAATCTGAATCTATTTTGTCAATGTCTAACATCATAGGATAGCTATCGTCCAAATTTCTCTTCTCCTCATATTTCCGTACACGAAAATCTTTAAGATTCAAATCTCATGCAAAATAATACAAAAACCTAAAAATAATACATTGTAAATAACGAAGAAGAATTTGAGGTATTTTAATAATAAATTCCAAAATAACAATCATGCGATCGTATTGTGAAGAGTTTCTGTTGTACGAATAAAAAGAGTTTCTTCACTCTGCTATTACCTTTTTTTATCATGTGTCCGACCTAAATTCTTTGATAAGTTTAAAGAAGGTCAGCTCATTGTACTTGGACTCATTCTAGAGAAGAGACTGATTGCAGTGTACTCTCTCGTCGGCGACTATTTTCGAAGAAGCAGTCATTCCGCGGAAAAGTGAGAATGCCGAGATCAATTGCGTCGGTCGGTCGGTCCATCGAAGATTCTTCTTTTCTCGTCATAAACACGCTAGCAAAACCGTCAGTTAGCCGCGACGAGATCGACGGCGAGTCGCAAGAAAGAAGGCGGGACGTCCGCCTTTGAGCGGAGGCTTTCGGCATCCGTGAAGTGTCGCAGCTCCGAGGTAACAGTTCCAGCGCGTTATACGCGTGGCGCAAATTCGTCACGCAGCCAGAAAAAAAGGTCGATCTCATTGCTTTCGCCGGTCCTTTCACTATTTTATAACTTGTAGTTATAACGATCCTTTTTGAAACGCTGCTACCTTTTTCATAACGCATGCCGGAGAGTTGGGTATAGAAGAGAGCAGAAAAACCTCTGACAGGTAACGACTTAAAATTCGAGATCTATCCCGCGTATTTTATCGGCCAGACCAGATCGACTATTTGCCGCGGTTTTAGCCGGGCTCCAGTGCCAAGCCACGCACGCACCGCGTCTATCTTTGAGGGCAATTCCGCGTTACACCCAACAGCCCGGAGCTTACGTCGTAAACGAAATAAGCGCTTCTATCCTATTGCGAGGGCGGCCTTCGCCCGGCAATTCCGCTTCGCCCGCGTGCACACAGGCACGACACACGCGCTCGCGATGCATACGTGCACGGGCTTACGCGCCCGTGCGTCGCGTCGACGCGCACGTGCAGCGATGCAGATGCACGTAGATGCGGTGCACACACGTGCGTTACGCTTCGAGTCGCGCGGATCGACCACGCCACCGGTTCACGTACGTGCGCCGTACGCGCACGTGAACGTTCGTGTCGGATCCTCGAGAGAGATCCGTCGCCGAAGGCAAGTCGACGTCCACTCGCCGGGTACCAGGAAGAAGAAGTCCCGGTCCCGCCGGATCGATAGTCGAGATCTCGCGGGGCGCCCCGAGTGCCGAGTCGAAACAATACCCTGGCCGCGCCGATTGAAGCGTTTTTCCGTGTAATCGCGGTGTATCACTTCTATATTATGACGTTACGTGTTAACGGTGCTGGCAGTTAACGCGTCTTCCTACGTTGTGCAGGCGAAAGAACCATAATCATCGCAGTTTACGCGTTCTGCGGCTGCTTTCGAAAAACTATAAAAGCACATCGTGCTAGTAAATAGAAAATACGATATAGAATTATTGTGTTATACATTTGTAAGCTGCAAGACTTATAGACTCTAAATTGTGCCCACTCATCTCGCTATTTGGACAATGCTCACTAATGTCCATTTCTACCAATGCAGATTAATCTCGGTTTAACTTACTTTTCGTCTTTCTCTAATTCTTAAAACTAGAAGAAAGATGGAAAGTAAGTTAAATAAAAATTAAAGTTAATCTGCATTGGTAGAAATGGACATAGATCGATTAAAAGTACGTTTAATTTTGCCGTAAGAATGTTGAATCAATATCAGTGTTCACCGTTCACTCGTTTGTCGCACCTTTACGCAGCCGTGCCATTTATCTCTATCTCAAAGGTCGCGAGATCGGAGCGAGCGCTTCTAGATGTTCCGCACGCTTTCGTGAACAGCCTTGACGGGTTGATTAGTCGAGAGAGATATCGCGGCATAAGTTCCACCGCGCGCGGAGTCGACCAGTATCTGTCCGACACGTAATGAGGCAACAACCTTGGGGAGAGGCGGGTGGCGCAGGAAGTCGACAAGGTTTTTATCGGGCCGACACGAGCGGCTCATTGTTAGCCGGGGCTTAACGACGAAACGAGTCTCTGATTCTCTCGGGGTCCCGAAATTCACTGCCATTAAATTCGCCTCTGTGCCCCGTTCCCGTGTACCTTTTACCATTTCACTCTCACGCGTCTGCGTCGCGGGTTCCCTCCGTCGGGCCGGATGCTCCCAGCGAACGTCGAATTCCTCTTTTTCCTGTCGGACGGCTCGCCCGGCATCCGTTCGTGGCGGCGTAATTGGGGGAAAAATTAAGAGCCGTGTTCGTGGGGCCTCCTTGCGGGGCGCGTGATTTGTCGTCGCGGTGAACACGATAGACGGGAATAAAATTACGATAACGCGTGAAGGTCGCAGATAAACGTCACCCTCGCTCGCCAAATGATAAATTGTGCCGCGACGCTATAAGCGGGCGAACTTGCATGTTTTACAAATCGTAGGGTAATATCGGTAGTCTCTCAGCTGACTATCGCCGTACACCGGCGCGGCGCGTTGCAGTGGCGAAATCTACGGTACTGCAGAGCGACATTGACCCGCATTCTCTCGCCGCGGCATTTAATGCAAAGTACAACTGTGGTCAACAGTTTTATCACATATTTCATACCGAGTGTACGATCTCGCTGGTATAGGTAAATAAAGCTCAACATCGCAGACGGCTATATTTAGCGTCAAGTGTACGCGGCAGAAATGGGATCTAGAATCTCTCTGTGAGACAAGCACACGGCTCACGCATAACAGCGTTATAACTGCGTTTTATTTTACGGTCGAAACGGGACTATTTGTTTTGTTGCTCGTAATTCCAGCTACTTGATATACATAGAATTGATTTATGCGATTTCACAATGCTATAATTACGAGATTCCGTCAAGGGAGACGGTTTAACCATGCCGAGAACAGTCCGATAAAAATTGCTAAAATCGATATTAAATATGGACTTTGCTTCTTTCGATCAAGTTTCGCGGACTTGAAAGATTCCGTAAGGAGGTACCGCGTGTATTCACACGTCCGTCCGCGAAAAATTCCTGAGTAACGTCCATGCATGCCATCCGCACCGTGTACAATGAATCGTCGCTCGGCAGCGAGTTGTTTTATCACGCGCGGCTAAGGATAAGGACGATCGGCGAGGCGAATAGCGAACCAGGTAGGATATAAAGTCACTGGCGAAGTGAGCGCGACATTTATAAGGTACCCGCAAACGATACATACACCGTGTTAGGGATACAAAGAGCTCCACCAAAGCGTATGCACCGATGTGCGCGTGGTTGTGCGCCGCTGTAATATCCGTGAATTACTGCCGGACGCCCCGTACTTCCCTTCTTAATTGGCGTCGCGAAGAGATTCGAGTTAATGCGACCAGCTGGCGAGCCAACTGGGAAGAAATACCTCGCCTCACGAACGTCGCTCCAAAGGCTCCGGATTTATATCATTGTCGTTATCGCGAGATAACATGTAGATATATTTTACACCTTGTTTTATATCTCGATTTTTAGCTATTCTTTGAAGATACGAAAATACGGATCGCAGAGTACGAATCATTCGCTATTAAGGCTGCGAGAAGAAGAGAAGACAATACGAACGCAGAAAGAGGAAAATGCACGATCAACAGTGGTAGCCGACGGCCAGGGCGAGGTTTATGTGAATCGATCCCTCGAAATCGCGGCTGTCGTTCGCGAATACAATGCGGGTGATAGTCGCAAAGCCGCCCCGCAAACAGATTCGATCTGATCAGCGCGTGATATCGGCGGATACCTACGGGCTCGCAAATAATGATTGTTAAACAAGCGACGCGCGCGGCCGTAACCGACCATTTGGCGCAATGGTGCGTGCCGCAAGTGTTAAACTCGCGTTCGACTGCGCCTTGTTAAAGAGAGAGAGAGCAGCAGAAAATCCGCGCGCTGATACACAACGCGCGCGCGAACATTTACAATGAGGCCCGATAACGATCGTAGGCATCCTTTATCATTCGCGTGGTGAAAATATTATAATATCGCGCAATTTCCGCCAAGAAGAAACGCACAATGCCATCGAACGTTACGGGAAAAATTAATATTCCGCTTCTCGTCGCGTCGCGAAGATAATCGCCAGCATCTTCTCTGAGCACCGCGAGAGAGGATTTGCGTCATATAGACAAAGGAACTTAATTAATGTAACGTAATATAATAAAGGACTCTCTTTCTTCATCGAGCTCACACGTCGCTTTATCTTACTGACAGACGCGCGAGGTGCGCGCCTCGTCAGTAGGCAGATCGAATCACGCACGCCATCCCCCTTCGGGTCGACTCGATTTTCACGAGTCATTCCATAGATATCCTCGAGTGGTTGGTAACAGGAGGATCACGCTCTATTAATTGAGCGTACCATCGCGACGTGCACTTCCAATTAGTTCGCCTTAATGCGTCGTGAGAACATTTCGTGATACATATCGTCGTCGTTCTCCCCCTCGGACATGCGTTCCCCGATTAACGAATATATTCGCATATATCCTTGGCACAGCGGAGTTAGATGGAAAAGCGAGATCAATCGACAATGGTAATTACCACGTTCTCGACCCGTTTTCGCCGTCGCCACTCTTCCCACAAACGTCACACCTCGCTGTCGTTATGCCAATCCCTGCCATGTCTCCTGATTATTTCTACCGCTAACGGTAATGTGTAACGAACGTGAAATAAATCGCGGCGTGATTGATAGTAGGGAAGTCGTGCTCGCGCGTAACTCCCGGTCAAACGAGACGGTCGCTTCCTCGACAGCAAATGGCATCTAATATATCATATCTGATAATTGGACCGTCATCATTATTGACTTATATATTTTACGAATGACATATTGTCCGTAGAATTAGCCGAATGATGATTGAATCGCGGAACAGAATTGCGAATCAGGGAGACGCCTAGGAAACGTGAATCACGGGGATGCTAATGTTGTACGCTCCGTGTACGATCGATGCCTCGTCGTACGTGCCTATTCGCGAAACGTTGCTGCCCCCGATACAATGACGAGAGTAATCGATCGGCTTATTCCCGGCGCGTAGGATCGCCGTTAAGACGGCTGGAAACTTTTGCCACACATGGTACGCGCGCGAGCAACAGGAGGTTATTTGCTAGATAAATCTCGGCCCGCCCCCTTGCATGCCGTACTCTCGCGATACCCGATCGACGGTTCGGCCGATCGACTGAGTAGACCTCATTCACGTGCCTTCACGAAGACCGTATGCTTTCCACCTGATACCGGCAACATGTAGCGAGGAATGGCCACCGCAATACCGCGCTCGTTGCCTTGCCAATGATTTTCGTCCGCTGATGATTTAACTCGTTAAAAAATAAAGGATCGTCAATATTTAGAGAGAGAGAGAGAGAGAGAGAGAGAAAAAGGAAGAAAAAGAAAATGGTCTACGTGATCGACGCAACAGTCCGCTCTCCGTTCCGAGTCGATTCGCCGTCTTTGCATTTTTGCATTTTTGCATCTTGATACTTCCGGTTCTTTCTCCGCCTCGGCCATATTCGGCCGGCCGAACTGGAGCGTGCACCGAGTAATTTGCGGACCGGCTTAATTGCGCGGCTTGTTAACGCGTGTGCTGAGAAACGCGTGCTGCGTTTCCGAGGATATCTCGCTGATTAAGCTGCAAAATCGGCTGTGATTAACGGTAAGATTGAAAAAAAGTGGTGCGAAATTGTTTAACCCTTTTTCAGCCGCGGGCACGAGTGTAATGTCCTGCGCTAAATGAATATCTATCTCGTTAGGAGATGAGACTCGCCTGAAATATCGCCGGCCACCGCAAAAGTCCACCGCAATTTCGCGCACGCGATGCATCGCGATGGGGATACCCGGTGCGATTGCACGAAAAAGGGAGACGAAGTGTCACTCCTAGAGCCCATCTGGCGGTGTCTCGGTCACGTGCTAAAGCCGATCTTTCTCCAACGGCCGCGTTTAACGTACACGCCCGTATTTCCAGTGCATGCACCTGATACCCCACAATGTCGCACTTGTTGCACGCCCTGGCATTACTCGACGCTAATTCGTACCCGTGACCGTTCGTTTCCTACGGTGACGCACGTACCGACACGGGAAATATCCGGTTATTTGATGGGGGTGGCAAAAATGCACCGTCCCCTATACACCTGCCACGAACTACAAATGGTCGAGTTTTAGATGAGGACGTGCGACGTGGAATTTGAATTATTTCTTCCCGCAGCCGTTTATAATTATGTCCTTTCCGTCATTACGTACTTGAATGCGAGAGTACTTGAATGCAAAATGGGCAGCTGTAGGGAGTACTTCATCTTGAAGAACTTTCGTTTTCCAGTATCAATTATCGCGCGCTCTCAAATTGCTTTAAAATATTATTATATTCCAGTTTGTGAATCATTATGAAAAGACAACGCGGCGCATGCACACACATTTACAAATACTCTCACACACACATACACATGTATGTATATAATCCTAGATCTATGATGTAAAGTTGTTTTCCATAGTGTACGCAATCCGGTTGTCCGCGATCGAAAACGCGAACGCGATTGGCAAAGCCCTGCTTAAGTGCAGGATTGTGTATAGGATATACAGCCGTCGTCAACTCACCGGTTGATCGCCGGCTCTCGCTTATTACGCGTACTATTACACCCGCCAACACTATCGCAGGCACAATGTACGAGCCGCCGAACGGACGGCGGAATAGTTTCCCACGGAAATTTCCGGCAATTTGCGAGACGTCCCGACGTGCGTCTACATCGTACCAAGGTCGCTTATACAAGGCGCCGTAACACTTTCTCGGTATGCAACAAGCGACGCCGAGGCGTTATACGCGAGTCTTTTTGAGCCTGTCCGAAGAGGATCCGCAAACTCACGCGAGCTCGGGGAGGGGCGGGGGGGGAGGGACAAATGCGCACTGTCAACTCTTACAGCTGTATATAAGTTGTCATTCTTTCGTAATTGCCCCTGCCTTCATAATCACACATTTTAACTAATTTTTACGCGTCATTAATTGCTTTATTGTACAACAAATCATTAACCGACGTAATGCGCGGCTACTGTTTGCATCACAATACCAGAACGCACGGTATCGCTTATGAGAAAATTTCTCGCAACGGAGTGAGAAATTTCGAGGGAAATTTCAGCCTTTTTTACACTCCTTGTAGCTCGTCATTCCTTTGCAATGTGTAATATACCGGCGACTCTTTAAATCACGATAAAATAACTGACGTATATGTATTTATAAGTTGCGAGACAGCGATCAACCACCTCCGTCACAAAAAACCGTCAAGTGTTTCGTGCGCAACAAGGGGTGCTCCAGAGTACGTTGCTTCGACGTCGTAAATAGTTTTAAATCGGAGCACCGCAAATATATCACATTTGACGTGCGAGCATTCCTCGTTGCGCCGCATGATGCATCGCATGCTGCCGCACCGAGAGTCAACACACACACACACACACAGAGTGGGGTAAAGGAGGACATTAATTATACACGCAGCTCCACCGAGTAATATGTAAAATAATATGCAAAATGAGAAAAGATGTTTATTTTTAGATTTATTTTAAAAACCTCGTTGGAGAGTTGTATCTTTGATATTTCATGAAATACGCACAATCGTTTCTATTTTATAGAGCGATTTTTTTCGATCAATTTAGATTCTTGCGCATTTTTTGGTGAAGGAAGATATTAAAGAACATATGACTTTAATAAAATCTACGACAATTGATAGCGCGATCGCATTTACACATCAATTAACTGTCTTCATTAAACGACCAATCTTTCCGCACGCGAAAATGTTTAAAAAAATATTCAAATAAAATGCAAAGTGATTGCTCTTTACGATTGCAATAAACTTTTCATAATACGTTAAGTATCTCTTTTTCCATTGCGAAATCGTGTTAAGTTAACGCGCAGCTATTACACTATCAAACGGCAATGATTTATGAGGATCGGTCTATCTTTCTTTAACGCATAGCGGTTTTAGCCACTGTGGTTTAATGCAACGAAACATGTTTTACGATTAAAAACCGGTTGATAGATTTGATTGATATTTGCAAACGGCACAAATATTTTCGGAAATAACATTAAACATACAATAGAGTGACTTTTTGCAACGGCAAATCTCTCGAAAATAACAAGTGACAAAGCCATCAGTGAAGACTTCTTTTCCTGATAATCTCTGCGATCATCCGATGAAGCATGTCTGATTAAATATCTATAAGAATATTATAAGAATAAATATTTCATTATTTCTTCGGCGATGTCGACAACGCGGCAATTTCACGGAAAACTTCTCGAGCGATCATCAATGCTACGGCGACATATTGAGTCACTTCAGTTTTATGATATTCACAAAAAATAAATATGCATATATCCGCCGTTGGGAGAATCGATCGGAGAAATGCAGCGCGGAAGATACAAACTTCTTGATTGCGCTATGTATAACCGCTCATAATGAAAACACCCGCTTTAGTTCATTATCATCCGATGAAGCATATCTAATTAAATCCTTAAGAATATTACGAATAAGCATTTAATTATTTCTCCGACGATGTCAACAACGCGGCAATTTTGCGAAAAACTTCACGAGCGATCGTCAATGCTATGGCGATATACATATATTGAGTCACCTCAGTTTTATGATATTGAAGAATTTGTGATTGAGTTGTACATGTAGGAATTTAACCGTTGCAAAAGCATTCTAGAATCTAAGACGCGTAGAGAATCTAGGTGCATATATTTCTTGCCGCGTGATACTGCGCGCGAAGGATCGTAAAGTTTTGTTCCCCTAGTAAACAGGGAGCGAAAGATCGATCATTGACACACCAAACGACCGATCTGGAATACCTCTGATAGATTTATAGGCCGTAAATCACGATTTGGCGGGACAAGAGGCGAGGAAAACGATGGCCGGCGCGTTAAGAGCTTATTTACAGCTCGGTGCGAAAGCGTCGTTGATCCCAATAATTCAATAAGCAGTACGGCAGTAATTATTCCGCTCGTTCGATGCAATCGGCCCTGATTGAAGCTAATCGCGCGGCGTAAGTGCGTGTACAGATCGAGCGTAACAGCAAGAAAGTGTATCCCACACTCTGATTGATACAGATGACTATATCCGACTGAGGCGTGGACCGTCGTGGAGGGAGATGCGCGAGAACAGGTTCGCGTGTAACACGCGTCAAAGAAAAAGAAAAAAAAGAAGGACTATTCGAGCGGTCGACATTACGGTTGGGTTAACGCCAACAGGTGCGTCCCCGAAGTTACGGGGCTTGCAGGCGAATAAATTCGAAGCATCCGGACAAACAAAACGCCTTTCGAAGATCTGTAGCGGAAGAAGCTTGGCACACGATCTCAGGAGCATTCATAATCTCTCGAGATAACGTTTCCGATTGTCGTAAATCAATTTCTCAATGTACCGTATTAATGCTACGTTTCGAAACAAGTGTAACTGGCATTTGATCCAACGCAGCAATGTTTATAAATATTTAACAACCTGCTGGAGCGAATCGCTCGCGCGCTTGTTGATTTAGGGTTATTAAACTACAGAAGCGTAAGTGGCTAAATGGCATCTAAAATACGACGTGATAAATGGATTCTTCGGCTACGCATCCTTATCACCGATCTAAAGCGGAATTATCAATGGACGTGCGCTACAAAGGTATCGACAGTGTAATCGTCTCCCGTTAACGGTTTCTAATAAGTGAGTCGTATAAAAAAAATAACAAAAGAGGCGTCTCACTAAAAGTTAAACGACTGGTTACCTACCGCGTGATAAATGATTATGCATGTACGACTGATGTATGCACTGTTCTACCGCGTGATCAGTAAACATTCAAAAAAGACCGTGCATAATTGCGAGTCGCTTAAAAACAATAACGAAAATCGTAGTATTCAATACAAAATTACGATGTGGATATAATTATTTAGTCAAATATCACTTAACATTTCACATTTCACATTTCACTTTGAGACAACTTACTAAATATATATCACATTACCCCATTACCCTAATTGCTAATAAACTTAATAATAAATTATTTAGTATCTATTTCAGTATCTAATCAGTGATTTCCTTGTCATGCTGAAGTTTAGTAGCTTGAGAAAATTTTTTCATAATTAATTTTAAAATATAAATACTGGATCGCGCAGTGTGTACTTAAAAAAAATTTTTTTATATACATTTGCAAGTCAGTGGCCTGTCATTTTATGAAATGACAAACATTTATCTTTGATAAGCTCGAAAATCCAGGAAATGTCAGCGGGTTCAATTTAGATCGCCCGCTGCGCGATACTGACGGCAATACCGTCATTTGGCCGAACCGTTTACGTTCGGTAGTGAATTAGAAATTAGTCGTTATGCATTTNCATACCGCACAGGTGGCCGGCCGGCCGGCCGGTTGCCGACTGTTTTCATGATAAAACGAGTTTTCGCGCGAAAAAAAGAGAGATTGTACGCGACGGCTCGGAAAACCAGAGCGCAATAAAGATTCATGAACTGTGTGCGTCGTGACATTAACAAATGTATCTAAACGAAAAAGACACGTAAGTCGATCGAAAATATAAAGGATACCTGTCGACTAATAGTCGAGTATGATCGCCTACGCGACCTCTAAGAGACCGTTGCGCGCCGCAACGGATCCCGCTGGCAACAAAAACAGGTGGAATAAAGCAACTGAAAATCCGCCACGCAACATTCGCGAGACTCGCGCGGCTAAGAAACCCGTACGTGCTTCACGGTGATTCGAAGAGTGATTATATCCGCGCCCGCCGAATCGGTTAAAGAAAGATTAAATGCCATCATTATATTGCTAGTCCGAAAGGCCCGTGAAATCAGGGAAAGCTGGTCGTTTAACGACATTCCATCTGCAGCGTGCGGATCCCGAATCCGCGAGATACTCCGGGACTTCGAGGGCCCGCTCTACCCGGCCTCACGGCTCGCCCGCGAGTGGAACGGACGTAGCGCGCAGTGAAGAACCCGCGGCGCGCAATCGGGGCCAGGTGTGGCGCACGGCGTGCGTTTGCAGAACGCTACTCTCGCGCGTACTCTACGCCGCGCCGCTCGGCGGACTCAACCCTATAAATAGATCCCGAGAGAGCTACCTGTACCACGCGCGCGCACCGGCAGTCCTGCACGCAGCGCAGCGCAGTTGCGAGACGTGGTGCGGCGGCACCGTGCTGCGCGCCACATGCGGCGAGAGCGCACGCGGCGCGACCGCCGTCGCCGGTTAACTGTATAACCACGACGACGACGACGATGACGAGGGCCGCGCACCGCAATTAACCATCCGACAGCCCGCTCTCGCTGACTGATAAACAATACGGGAGGAAGGGCTCCGGATAACCGCGACAGCCACTCGCGTCGCCTCGCGATCGAGTCGATCATCATTCAGATCGCATTCCCGCGCGATATCTCGCCCCGGGTTCGGTCGCATCTTCGACGACAGTCCGGGATCTATAACGGGTCTTCAGCGGATTAGATGCCTATCAGGAAGCAGACGCGATCGATTCAATATCGATCGGTATATCGTGTCATATCCGCTGCTCATAAATTATCCGTAATTCTAACGATTATGCCTGATTGATTAGGAGAGGAAACTACCTACATCGGAGTCCGTAATATCGAATGTGAAATGATATGAAAATAATAATCCAAGTGCGATGCTATAATCCCATACGATCGTGTTCGTAGATGTGTAGGATAATACGCGTTACACATCTGTAAGTCGCTCACTTACACTTTGATCATTCGAACGTTAATTAATCTTTCAATTCGCTCGCCAATTTGATACTATTACAATATACAGGCGTTAACCGCGACTGCGGTGTTCACCGCGCGTTTTACGCACACGCCGATGCAAGTCTACAAAGTTTTCCTGCGAGCATGACGTAAAGTAGAAACGTGATGACGCTTGCACGATATTAAACTGCGATTGAAAACGTGAAAGATTGACAGGCGCTAGAACGATCGGGTTTTTGAGACGGATCATTATACCGAAACCACATTCCGGCCGACAGACTAGAAGACATAACGGCGCGATAGATAATAGCAAGGTAGAGTCTTCGGCGCGGTCGCCGAACCGCGCGCGCGAAATACTTGCAGCGCGCGTGCAAGAGAGTGCATAAACTAAAAAAGCTGCTAATGCTAGCGATCGTTGTACAGACGGGGGAATGTTACTCGCAAATGATTGCGTCAATGGCCGCGCATTTTGCAACAGCGTAAATTCTCAAATGCGCCATGTACGCGCCGCATTAGAAGATAGAAACAGGCGGCCGGAGCTGTCTTATTCGCCGTGATTGGATAAGTATTCATCGCGCGCCCCGCGCAAGTAATAGTCCTAAAAGCGGAAACCTAATTACACAGCGAGGTGGAGATGATAGTGTACTTCAGCTACCAATCGCACGACTTCTTCGCGAAGGTGAACGTTATCTCAATCGGATTGCGAGACGAGCGGAACGTGACGTGTTACGGATTCGCAGCGTCATCGGAGAATCGCGCGCGACGTGCGCGATTCGATCGAGATTTCCGCGGCAAAAAGCGCGGGTACGCGCATCGAAAATAGAAATCTCACTGCATCTACACAAGTATCGCGAGAAAGCCATCTGAGAAAGTCCGATCGATTCTGCTGCGTGCCCTGAATGTGATACATCTGAGATACGTAAATATACAAATAAATACATATATACTAAAAAAAAAAACTGAATGAAAAAATGTAATTTTATACTACAAAAGTAATTTCTCCATCGGATTCTGTAAAACACTTAGTATTCTTTAGAGCTGACTCGATACATACCCACATAGCCAGTTTAGTTATCTAATTGTTTGTGTATTAACTTTTCTCAGCTATCAGGGCGACATATAAATTATTAAATGATTAGTTCCATTTGCGTTGCATTAACGTCGCTGTTGAATATTTTATTGGCGCTAATGGTGACAATCGCTTACGCTGCAACTCTGTGACTGCGTCGGACGCGTCGTCATTCCCGACGCGGAGGAACTATTGAAATTCTCGATCGAGCCACTTGCACTTGTGGATCTGCGCCCTCTCTTCCTCGTAGCGGAATGAGTTGTAGGCTTAGACATGGAATGACGGTAGGAAATTATGCGGATGTCCAGCTGGGATAATGGCGCCCGCGACAAACCATCGTCTCTCTCAGGCACGATTGGCTTGAGATTCCGCCGAGTCTACGCTGACGGATGTTATCTATGATCAATGTGTGAACATATTTACAACATTGACATTCTGGGATAAAAGATCGTCGAAAGATGTGTCGGGAATGAAGGCGGAATAGCGACTGAATGCTGACAATGCGATCAGCTAGACGATCCGGCGAACTATCATTTGTTGAAGTAGGAAAAAATCGGACGAGAAACTAGGCAAGTCCTCAAGTAATGGATTAATTCTTTTTTTTTTGGATCGCTATCGATGCGCATATCGCTACTGTTGACAGATGACGTGCTATTGTCAATTCTAATGACGGTTTCCTTTTCTACTATAAAGCAGCACGAGATCGTCGTTACCATTATCAACTGTCAACCCATGTTCTCCTAACTGCCAACGACTTTTGGTCGACTTTAACGAGTACCACCTGACGCCACAACTGCCCCTAAGAAGGCAGTTGTCTTCGGGTGAACGTACAGGGTAGCGGTAGTAGGTGAAAGACGCAAGGGTGGAAACACGGGGCAGATGCCGCTTATGTACGCGATTAGAAACGAATTTTTTCGAATAATGGGTCGAGGGAAGATGGACGGATGGGCCAGTTTGCATCAAGCCCGAGTGCATCGCCGCCGATCTTATCCTTTTGATGTAAAGATATCGTCGTCGACGTTTCCTCGGGAACCAGTGTCGTTGTCGTCGGGAATCAAACTTCCGTACTTTATACACGATTATTTATGTAGCTGATCCAATTAACGAGGATATGATTGTGTGTAGTAAGAAAAAATTTGATCGGCTCAACATATAACTGGCGATTCCGGGACACCCAATTACATATTCGAAGATCAATCGCGGGACACTGTCGAAACATCGGAGCACCGGTTCGCGTGTCACTTTATCGACGAATCTTGGCGGATTAATTCACGGGCCGACCGGTTAATCAATGGATTATTCCGGTAAAAAGTGACACGTGTGATCCGTTTTGTATCTTATCGTTGTAATAATCTGGATCGACGAAAGCGATACCTTCGGTAACGTCTAACGAACCAACGAACACGTAATGGAGAGGGGCACGTTTGCCGGGGAATTGGCAAACGGGAGTCCGATCATCTCAAAATTAATAGAGCTAATTTTGTTTGAATAATGCTCTTAATATCGGCGATAATGCCGTCCATGTTTTACCGCTCTGACAATAATAATTGCGACGCGACGATGATCTCTAATTTACTTGCGATTATATTGAACCTACGTGCCGCACGTATGCTCGTACATACATATATTTCATTGCGTGAGTGCGCGAATAGAATTCTAGAAAGAAAAGCAAGCGGACCGGAATGCGAAGTTTGCTGCCGACGGGGAATATCAGAAAGACCCATCATTTACTTCGCTTCCTGACATATACGTGCGATCAGGAAGATCACACCATGTCCTCAGAGCAGAAAAATTATCAAACAGGAATTTCCGAAATGTTATCGAATTGCATGTAAATATGAGTTTCGCGTATCAACTGCCCGAAACAGATCTTTTCCTCGATTTGAAATTAGGCATCCAGCGGCAGTCACAGAATATAGGAAAAGTACGGCGCTGNAAACTCTTGGCGCGGTAATTTATAACGCTCCTATATATATCCACCTATTTTAATTCTCTCAATCTCATCCCATACTTCCGCTCCCTGGTCGGCGTCTTCACACAATGAAAGCCGTCGGCTTCGCGGATCGTACTCCTCTCCGCTCGAAAATCATGCCCGTCACTTTTTGCGCTGGGCAACTCGCCAGTCATTAGCCACGCCGGCAGATCTATCATTATTGCGTACGAGCGTCTATCTGTAATTGGCGAATGTAAACACAGAGTGTAACCCGCTGCGCGTGTGTCGGTAGGTGGGATCTGCGTATGTGTGCGTGGTTTACATACTGGTGACCACAGAATGTTGCCTCATTCACGATTTTCGAAAAGAGGATACACGTATGTTTTTTTATGATACAGTCGATAAAGTCGATTTATTATACGTTTCGAATTTAATTAGCACAGTATCATAGTTTGCATTGATTAAAACCTAAAAATGAAAATTAAGCAAATAAAAAAGATTATTACTGCTAATTACCAAAGCGATTTAAATGAGAAAGATGAAGAAGAGAATGCACATACATATATTCTAAATCTTTAAAAATCCATCCGATACGCTTGATTTCTGTTCAATATACATTTCTACTTCGCGTTCATAAAACTTAATATTATTCCGGGAAGAGATATAATAAAACGCGCGTTATTTCTTAACATGTTCTTCCATTTATCACTGGAAGCAAGGGCAACTTTTCCGCAGTAATAAAGTAATCTTTCTCTTAAATCCATACATATTCAATATGCGCGGAATATCTCGTCCTTGAAGAAATCTAACCGATGCAACAAGACAGATTGGCCGAACGATCTGTGCCGCGCGACAGTTTTACGCAATCCACCGAGTCGCGATAAATCATCACCGTCGGTGATAACGACGGTACTCTATCGTAGCGTCAATGGGAAGAGTTACTTAGTGCGAGTCCAGCTTATCTGGCGAGTCTCACCTGAATACGAATAGCCTCGTCGTTGTCGTCGTCGTCGTTGTCGTCGTGATCGTNGTCGTCTTCGCCGTCTGGTTATATCCCTCAGTTATCTCCTCGCCGGGCGTTGAAGTCTCTCGAAATTGCGCTCACTGAACACCCCGCGGTGGCTCACTTCACCGTTCGGGTGGCCCGTTGCACTGTTCACAGCGGTCTCTCATACCCGCACATGTGTAAATTGTCACAGCACCACCTGACGCGAATCCCTTTCCCGACGACCTTGCTGACTCGCCGCTGCGAATTAGTTTCTCGAGAGAAATTTCAAAGTGCCCAACACCGAAATCCTCGAGTGATTCTCGAACGGTTCCCGATGAGCTTGAAAAGAGCCTCAGAATTCCGATAGAATCATCGTCACCCTGATAACGTTGTAGCTCGATGCAGCTGGGCGACGTGGTCAATCACCGTGGATCAGGTGTCCATTAAGAATACCCGGCTCGTTGGTCACCGTTGCCGTGCGAAACCTTCCGGATCGCTGATCCCGCTGATCGCGTGGCTGGACGCGTGTTGCTCGCGGGTGGGGGTGGCGATGTGTCGTCTTGGTGAGAGAGGCCAAGTCACGAGTTTACGGTGTATCGGCTGTGATTTTTGATGGCGATTGGCAATCGGTTTAGTCGTGATTGGTCGTGAGTCGGGAATGAGCACGACGTCGTGGATTGTAGGCTTCTCTCATCGAAATCAATTTCTGTTTTCGTCGCTTTTTTCCATAAACTCGTTCTGATCGGGTCGATATACCTCGAGGATAGAGTCCTGCGGTCTACCTTGGGTTTTCCATCGTCGGAGCAAGAGGTGTCTTCTTTGGATTTTAGAAGATTCCAGGAAACATCCTATACACGAATCGTTGAAGAATACACCCCGAGGAGCAGTGGCAAGACGCGTTCAGATCTACCAACGTCCGAGCCAAGTCACGATCCGATTGTCGACGACGTGACAAAAGAGACAGTCAGGCCCCTTTCGCAAATCTGTCGCGAGGATACCGAAAAGACAGAGGACACTTTCGCCTGAGCAAGATTTCCCCGCGCGAAAGTCCAAAATTTCGTCGCGGTCGATGGATGACGCGGCGCGCCGATGCGTGGTGGAGGGCGAGTGGCCGGGGGTCTCACGCGCTCCAAGTTGGGCCCGCGCGCGTAACGTCGTACCGGTCTTAACGTCGTCGTGTCTACGATCGTCGTTCTACCTCGTGGAGCGTGCAGCAGGAGGCGTGCTGTCCCGGACTGGACTAGCCTGGGCCCCTGGAGTAGAGAGGGCCGGTCGCGCTTCACCTCCGCTTCGCCGACCTCCCTCCACTATGCGCTGCGTCGCTTTAGGTGCCCCTCTCTCTCTCTTTCTGTCGGCCTAGCGCGGGGCCCTCTCCCTCTCACTCGGGGCCTTCGTGTGCCGTGGCGGAACGCCGCTGCTTACCTGTCTCTCCCTCTCCCTTATGCCGCGACCTCTCGCGATATCAGTGGGCCGTGAGCAAGAGAGACGAAAAGAGAGCGAGAGAGAAGGAGGGAAAGAGAGAAACAGAGTAAGAGACGTTTAGCGCGGGGAACGGAGGAAGAGGGAAAGAGAGAGAGAGAGAGAGAGAGAGAGAAAGGAGAAGGACGGAGAAAGAGAGAGGTACGATGAAAAAGAGAGGCCCCTCTCTTTTCCCTTTCCCAGTCTTCTACCGCACACTCGTACCCACAACACCCCCATCGAGATACGACAAGAGGATCCTTCCCGTCCTAATGATTTTTGGAATCAAAGGAGTTTGCTAGAAAGAATTTATAAAGGATCGATAAAGATTGGAAGATAAAGAAAGAAGTGATTCGTCATGATCATCTCGAAATTAATCACATCATTTGCTAAGAAAACTGGTAAATGCAAAAAAATACCTTATGTATGGTGTTTATGTATTATTTTAAAACACAGGACTAACAGTTGTTATAGCAATAAAAATTATTATTTGAAACATGTCGCTTTATGATCAAGTTGAGTTCATTTCTTGCTCGTTACAGGTAAACGAATAAGTTGGACGAAAGAAACATTACACGTTATTTGTCACGATGTTGCGTTAGGCAAAGCTATGACAAATTAACAACAATGCTATTAGGGTACTGATTTTTTGCGGTTGCATTCTATAAGGCGAGAACAGTACACGCATACTGCGCTAGAAAAGATAAAATAGCTATTTAAAGTCGTATCCACAATGCGAATCGACGTACTTAATGTGCCATGTTTCCTCGACTTCTAACAGCCGTCGGAACATTTATAACGTTAGAGTGGTTTGAGCATTGAGGTCAATGATGGGTGAAATTAAAACATCGATCATCTCTCGAAAAATATGATAAGTTAGAAATATCGATCCACGTCGAATATCTTCTCGGAACTTATCAGAAATAATTTGACTTCTTTTCTCTTTTTCCCCCAAGACATTTTACCGCATCGTTAAACAATATTAATTGATGAAAGAAATAAAGATCGGCAATTATTACTGGCGAAATACATTTGATTGCTTGTAATAATTATCGTTGCTATATCTGATCCCGGGTTTACTATCAAACGAAAACGACAGAGTAGTAGTCGTTTATTGAGCCTGCTTGTGACTAAATTGCGCTGCGTGGGTATCGAAAGCGGCGGATGAGGTTTCGTCAAAGAAAATCAAGACGCTCGGTAAATAAGTCGCGGTTCAATCGTCGTTTAAGGAGAAAGCGTTTCGATCCACCAAAGAAGAACGTTCTATTCCAGATACCATTTAACTTCGGCCACAGTTAAATAACAGAAAGCTGCAGAAATTTTTCTCCGCCGCTTATCTGCGCGAGAATCTACGGAGGTCGGACGAACTTATGATCTCATCCGCGTCGCTGATGTACGTATACGTCGGTATTCCGTCAGTATACCGTCCGTCAATGACGACAGAACGGAAGACGGCTTAATGATCGCCCGTTTAATTACGGCGCACATCACCGCCAATCAAATCCTGCCGAAAAAAGTCCGTCGTGGCGATCGCGCGGCGGGATCCACGAAGTTCACACCGTCACCGTTATGGGCGGAACCGAGAGAGCCGGAACCACGCTTCCTGCACAGAACAAAACTTTCCTCCCGCCCTCCCGCCATCGCCGCCGCCGCCGCCGCCGCCGCCGTCGGCTAAATTGAACTTTGGACAAAGTTGCTGCATGCAGCGCTCATATTGTGCCGTCGGCCAGCTAACTACGAATCAACGCCCGTTTCTCTAACATCGAATCGCGCGCGTGGGCGTGTGAAACGGAAACGAGTTAAATTCGGTGCGCGATTGACCCTGGAATCGTTAGAAGTCGAGCAAGACACTAATCGTGGACGCAATAATCCCAGCAGCCATCGATGGATGATGCTACTCGATTATCTAACACGGCATTAATATATTTGGCCCTTTTGCATTTAACTCCGCTGAAAAAAATTCTGGTTAAAAACGGACGAATCAATCTTGTAGTAATAATGACCAGAATTCCTATTATAATAACCAGAATATTTGATCAATCCCACAAGATTTTTCTGATTAGTCCATTTTTAACCAGAATTTTTTTTCAGTGTCGTCGCTGGAAGCAAGTCGGATTGAAAAAGTATACATAATTGAAGTGAATTTGTTATTCTCGAAAATATTTCGTAGCCGGTTTACTGCGACGCTCGAGGACGAACTTGCTCGCTCTCGCGCCGCGCAATTAGATGTAATTCGCGACGTTCCGAAAAAGGCTCCCGTAATGAAGATGAAGTCACACGTGCGCGCAACCTGTTGAGGCAGCTCGCTGCTTCAACGGTCACGTCGTAAAAAAAAAAAAACAACGCGCAACACCTCACCGCGTCCGCTTTAGCCGAATAGTTATGCACCCCTTGCGCTACCCCTGCGCTACGTCCACCGTCTGCACAGTTCTAATGCCCGCGTGTTCTACGGGCGTTCGTTGCACTTGCTGAAACAGCTGTGGCACCTGTGCCCGCTAGTAAGGTGCAACGTTCCCTCGCGCACACCCTTGCCGTGCGGCCAGTTCATCAACTTTCCATCGTTCGACCCCATAATATTCGCCAGACTAGATCGCTCGACCCGGCTTAATGATATCTCGATCTTGATACTCGCTTCCCTCGTTCGCCCGTCTTCCTTCCTTCTCTCGCGGCATTTGCCGGCCGACGGCAAACGACGGCACCACGGCGCGCAAGTGGAATGCGCTGGAAGTTGTATATCTCGCGCTTATACACCGGAATATTAATAATAATAATAATAATAATAACGATAACGCGAATTTTAGTATTTCGTTCAAATAATCTTGGTAGTTTATAGCGTCAGTGTCGTAGAATTAAAAAAAGTATATGTCTTAAAATGCGCATCTGTGTTCACGTAGCATTTCTAATAGCCGATAAAGACATCAGTAGATTTGTATTTCCGCGCACGCCTTGTTCTCGTGCAGCTTTCGATACAGGCGATACTCGTCAGTCTTAGACTATACGTCGCGAGCTCAAGGATACAAGTCAACGAACTCGAAGGCTACCAAAAAGGAGCAAATGAGAAATCGTCTAGCCCGCTGGGCGGCCAGGGAAAAAGCGCGGGAAGCACATGGCCCGAAATAGAGAGCGGCCGGAGCGAGCGACCGGTGATCAGCTGGTGCTCTGCCCCGGACGGATCCCGAAAAACGCGTACGTTCCGACCGTTAAACGCCCTTCACCTTTCGCGCGGAGGCGCGCACATGGCCCCTAGGCTCCCGAGTCTAAGGGCAGGGTGGCGCGCCGCTCCTCCGAAGACACGCACGCGGCGCGCCTCGCCTTGCCTCGCCGCCCGGTATTCGCATTAATGGTATACATTATTATCGCGCGGCGTTCTTCTGGGGATGGTATACGGTAACGGCCGTGCGTCAACGGTCCCGGGCACCTGACGCCTTATAACGAGTCGGAGCCCCTTCTTCGTAGGGGCGGGCCCCTTTCTTCCCTTTTCGTCACAATCGCGAGGCGAGCTCTCCTCGTTTCGACTGCAAGTCCGGTAGCCGCGACCTTCTTGCACGCGCGCGCATCCGCCACGATAGCGGGCATACGAAATGGGTGGACGTGGCACGAGCGTCAGGTCGTGGCCGGACGCGACTCGGAGATGCTCGATAGGGTAATTAGACGGACCCGAAATTCTCGGTTCATCTTTATGAAGGAGAAAGAAGGAGTGAGGGCCTCGCGCGGCTCAAAATTATTTAATTAGAACATCAACGCGGACGTATAATCAATTTCTTCGGGGAGAGAGGGATGAATACATTGTATATATTAATGATCGACACATGCCCTCCGAGAGATAAATATTAAAATTACCGGATCTCCGTTATTTTGTGGAGGAAACATCTTTCAAGCAGTCAGGCATATCATTAATAACGATGCAAATTATGAATGAATGATGATCTGAAAACTAATTAACTCGTACACGTTGCGATATTAAGGATACGGCCATCAAATCGCTAGAAAAGGGTACAGGAGGTTCAAGTGAATCGGCCCTTAAGACCTGCGTTACTCGCGTTCAGTAACCGATTCGCAGATAAAAGATAGAAAAATCCAGAGATCGGTTCTCATAGCTGACCACGACATGCACAACCCCGAAGCGAGGAGCTCGCGTGAATTGGTACCTGAACCTGACCGCGAAACCCTCCGTCGAGGTGAGAAGCCGCTGGCGCGGATTAGCCGCCGCATCAACGTATACTTTGATCTCGCAAGATAACGCGCCCAGGGTGCGTGCAACGGAAGATAAACGTAAATAAAGACTTTAAGACCGCGACCGTACACCCACGATTTAATGAGAAATTGCGTTCGTTCTGCGTATCTGTCGATTACGCGGTATGCGCGTCGGCGAGATAAGGGCGGTAACACCCGAGCCGTCTTATTTTTTTTTCGCCGACATTAAGAAGGGAGCGTACGTGGGCAGGATGCCTCCTCGAGTGCCGATCGACAGCTCGCCCGCGGCACTGGGCGGCACGGGAGATGCACGGAGCACGACTCGAGAAATAGAAAATAGAGAAGCGTGGTGTAGTGCTACGCGACGGGCGGGAGTGAAAGCAGGCTCTTTTGTTCGCCACGGGCTAGTTGCGCAGTCGGATAAATAAACAATATCGTTGTTCGACAGTTCATTACCATGAGGTAAAATTCAAATCTTGGAAAGACAGGTAACGTTTTCTTCTTGCGCGTAATTTAGAGATCTCTTGGTGGAAATCGGATATGAAACACGAAAGAGCTTATTTTTCTTTGAGCATTAGGTGTTATCTCGTTATTAAGCGGAACGTTGCGTATAAATAGCATCGAGATATTTTCTCGAGACATTAGAAAACGCAGGAGGAGCTGTCGGATGATAAAGCGATATAGCGCGGCGCGATGGCGCTGATAACGATGTGCCACTTTCGCCCGTCAAAGGTGTTTCGAAAATGGATTCTCATCGATCAAGCATATATACGCGTAGATTCGTATCGCTTGGAAAAACAATTCCTGAACGGCGATGCAATCGTAGGTCGGCGAATTCACCAGCCAGCAGCAGGTGCAACTTTCTTCCGACTGCCGGACGTAAGGGTAGGTAATGTCTTTTCTGTCTGTTCCGTTTCCTACCGGCCCGCGAGCGGGTCCTTTATTTTTACTCGTCACGCTCGTTTCAACGGGGAATTTATTACAACCGCGCAAAACGCATCACGAGACACATTATTATTGATATGAGCCTCGATGTATTATGCATACACTGCGCGACGTTCGCATGACGTGAATCGCAGCGACGAGTTTTATTCGTCGCAAGAGAAAAAGAGCCAGCTTTATAGAATGTTAAAATGCGACGTCTAAATTAAGTTTGTTCACGTGGCTTTGGAATTCACCGGCATTATAATTTAACGTAATGGCATTATAATTTACACGAGTATTTTCATCGACGGCCATCAAGATGCTATTTATCGTCTCAGTACCTTAATCCGCCCGTTTCGGCAGCGGATTACGCAGTCTCCAGCCGCGTTCTATCTTTATGCCGTCGCAGAATGTAATGAGAAAATAACGTAAAATTACACACCACGTCCGAGCGTGTATTTATTGATCATCGGCTCCGCCACCATCTCATTCGATTTCCGATTCGTAACGCTCGGTAGGACGTCAACGAAGTTGAAGTCACCCACGTGGAGTATTTTTAAATTCTCACATTGCGTTATTGGACGACACATACGCGTAGCTTCTCATTTTATTATGTTCCGATAATTATGGCACGTAAATGTCAAGTCAAGCGTTAAGAAGATAAAGTCCTGACGCTGCTTTTCTGACGATTCGAGGGAAACGAGGGGGGGTAAACGATACTCATAATTTTACGATAAGCCCCGCCGTCACAATATTTATCAACGCATCGTCTCAAGCATCATCGCGAATGGTAGTGGGCTACCAACTTGCATAAAATATCGTTGGATATAAAGACGTTGTTAAGCTCTTAGTGGATACTCAACCGGTCTCTCAATTTAATGCTTTACCCAAACACTCAAGAGAGAGAGACCTTCTCGCGCCTCGGGCTGCATTTATAGTGGACTCGAGCGAGTGCTAGGAGCGGCGTACGATGCGACATAAATGCATGTCTCACGTTTTACATCTTCATGAAATCACCTTCGAGCGATGTACTCGCCTTCTTATGTGAACGGCATGGCGTATCGTCATCAGAGATGAGTACAATTCACTTCCTTGCCAAACGTACTCTCGACTATTTTACCTTTGATGTGATCTTACATTCAGATATCCACCGCGTCCATGAATTTAAAATATCCATCTATGATCATATCTGTGGATAAATTTATAAGCGTCGTTGGTAATTTTCTGCATTTCATCGTTCTCCAACAGTATTACTAAAATTAGACGGAAGATTGAATAAACATTGCTGTTTGCTTCATAATCAATCGGAATATAATATATCTAAAGTCTTTGTGACTCTCCGCGAGTTCGGAGGGAACGACCGTGCAAATACCCCATCAGCATTGGGACAGGTGTTACTTTACGGACCCCGAAGGGCACGCGTCGCAGGTCGTCATACCCATCTAATCTCGCAGAGCAAGCCGGCGGACGCGCGACGGACGTAGCGGTGGAAGCTGAAGCGGCCGACAAGCTTGTTTGTCGCGTGGCTGGCAGCGGTCCGAACCGAACGCGGCCGGACGCGGCCGATAGGCACTCTCTCGGTCGCGGAGTTCGCGACCCGACGGATCCGGCCGGTGACCGCCGCCGGGACTCTTCGTCCCGTGGTCCCCTCGTTGCCGCCGCCGCCGTCGCCGCCGTCATCACAGAGGGGGCCTGGCGGCTTAGGTCGATGGGCGCGGAGAAAGAGGCGAGGGCTTTGCCGCGCGGCGCGGGCACGACACGGAGGGAGAGAGAAGAGACCCCCGGAGGGGCCAGAGAGCAGCGGCGGACACGGCCGCGGGTGATTACATCGCCTGTCGGCGCGGAACTGTCTCCTCCTACCCGCGGCGCCCACCGTGCTCCGATTGGCCGGGCTCCCTGCCGAGGAAACGTACCGGCTTCTCGCCGCGGCTTCTCTTTCGTTTCAACTCACCTCCGGACCTCTCTCAGCACTCTCTCGTCAGTCCTCCGTCTCTCTCGCTCCCTGTCGTTCCTCCCAATTGTACATCGTTTCTGCCGCGACACGATGCGTTCGTCATTGTCTAACACCCGGCACGCCGGCTCTTCATCCCCGTCCGTCCTGTAGGTCTCATTTGGCAGTCCTTCGCCGTTCGACGTGTCCCATCCTTGTTTCCGTTTTGTCCTTTTACGCACTTCCCTGTCCCTCTTTCGGAGAGGTCTTCGTCGGTTACCCGCCTTCGTTCGACTCTTAAACGGCCGCACGAGCGAAGGCCCTGCCCGAAAGGCGACCATTCCTTTTCGTATCCCCACCCGGCTTGTCTATCGGCGATCAAGAAATGGAAGTGGACGACATAATTGTCGAAGAAATAGATTTAGTAGAAGGAACGCGCGCGCGTGCCGGAAGAAGAGGAGACGCATGGTAATGTGCCTTTCGTACTACGTAGCGGAGCACATAACGTATTAGAACGAAGACTATAGTAAGAGCTGTAGAAAGCTAAGGACCCAATCTTTCATTTATTTAAATATCACATTTTACGATCTCATCAGGTTGAGTTTATGACATGATAGGGCGGCGATAATGTAAACAGGTAGGAAACATTAAGATCACAGTTTCAAGCAGCGATTTGTTCGTTGCAATCAAAGTGATAAGACTAGCGGAACGCTGATGGATAACAGTTATTCGATCCTCCGTAAAATGCATTATAAGAAGATATGTAAATTTGGAGCGAACGAGGATGACACGCAGCGTCATGATCGAGGCTAGAATTTGATTCGTCGATCATCGCTTGCACGCGACAGGTGTGTAATATACAGATGATCGACAGATCGCCGTTAGTCGGTTATGAACGATGTGAGTGATTAGGCGGGGCGATCAATGCATATCGTATGACGTATGATGGCAGATCGAACATGACTTTCCAGAAAATTTTCCGCACGCCCGTCTTTGGAGTATCATCGACTCTGCAGGCGACGAGATAATTCAGGCGATAACGTTGTCACCAGCGGTATATACTCCGCCGCGATCTAAGAAAAGCCAAATTTGCATAACTCATCTGCAGATCGCCACGTCGCGATATCTCGCAACGTTGCTGGAATAATAATCAACTTAGAATCGAACTGAATTAACTGTCGCAGTTTTCGATGAAACTGACTTTAAATTAACGAATTAATAAATCCTTGTTCTACACTGAAAAAAAAATTCTGGTTAAAAATGGAGGAATCAGAAAATGTAGGATTGATCAAATATTCTGATTATTGTAACAGAAATTCTGGTTATTATAATAGAACTCTATACTTTATAACTTATAATAACTAGAATATTTGATTAATCCTACAAGATTTTTTTTATTCGTCCGTTTTTAACCAGAATTTTTTTTCAGTGTATGTGTGTGTGTATATCGATAAAAGGAGGAAAATTAATCAAAATTAATCAAAAATTATTTTTACACGATTTCTACAATTCTTGAGAATTGTAGAAATCGTGTAGATACAATTTTCGACGCTACACTACACACATCTGCCGAAATTTATTCGCGAATAGATCGCTACGACGCGACGTTAGGAAGAAAAAAAACTACAAAATCATATTTTTAAATCGCATATGCTCGCGTGCGCTTTTTAAAGAGATTCGTGAGTTTCTATGTAAAATTATGTTGAGCCAACGAGCGCGCATTTGCACACTCGCATTCATAAGTACGTACGCGCGCGAATTTATCGAGTCTGCATCGCGATTCTTTGCCGGCGATTCCGCGCGCGGGCAAAAAGAATTTCACTCCTGTAACGAAGTGAAAATAGCGCGGGCGGGCTTCCATTTATGTATAAATAATAGACCGCCGTCATCCCACTTTCGTTTCAGGCGGAAGCCAAGCCGAGCTCTGTGGATACATGCGAGATTCAATGCGCAGCGCCGGGGCATTGCCGTTCTTTTTTCTAAGCTATTTCGACGTCACTTCAACATCGCCGCATGAGTTATTACGCGATGCCGGGCATCGCATCATAATCGTATTATGCAGCGCTCGCCTAGCGCACGTTCAGCTTTATGCAACTGCAAAATGTGCGAGCGTGAGACTCCGCGTCAACGTACATGTGTATATCATACATTTTAAAACTTTCTTGCGGTGAAATTTTTAACTTTCCCGTCCGGTTTAGCGAGAATTCGATAAATCCGATCGATTACTGCTCTCATTCGTAAATGCAGAACACGGTGACGTTTAAGGCGGCGTTTTCGCAGATTCTCATCACGCCTGTCCTTTCATCGAGCCGAACGATCTATTAGAATGTCTCAATCACTTCAGAGTATTACCAAGGATGTTTTCATTGATTTCGTCGAGCGTTAAACGTTTCCCTGGTCAAGTGACCGTGACACAGCATGCTCATCCACCAGGTCGACGATGGCAAATGCCGCGGAGCGCGATTCTCTTACCCGCGGCGATCCCTTTCGTGGTGATCCAGATCGAACGACTCTCCCACGACGGCGAGGATTCACGTCGTAGCGAGAGATCGTAATGCCCAATAACGGACAATGACCGCGACAAACTAATAAACAACAGCGCAAAACCGATCATTATCGTTCTACCGAGAAATTGACAGTCGGAACGATCCGTCTTCTTCTTTTACTCTCTGTCGAAAAAGAGAAAGAGAGAGAGAGAGGGAACGATTACATAAAGAGTCGATCGAGCGAAATCGAGCTGAGTAACGGTGCCGTGACTCTTATTAATAATAGTCGAAGCGTCGTAAATAAGTTTCACACGATGCGCGACGCTAATTTACCGATGTCAGACGCCGATAAATAATTTTACAGTATGCATATATCTCGGATTAGCATCGTCTAGTGCATAATTTGTATCACACCCCAAAGCGGTAAATAACCACGGTATAACACGGATTAACAGTATTAACAGACAGGATTAATTGAATTAAAACATGTCCTTCTTTGTGAGCATGGGAATTATAATAATCGTTCGATCTACTATTCAAATATTATAACTTCAAGTACGAATAAATCTACAAACAGTTACTACTTCAATATATTTTTTATTAAAAAAAATGGCGAGAAGTATTCATAAAACTGTCCAACAATTTATTATATTTTTCTGTTATAACAAAACGCGTTGAAAAGTTTTCCACAACGGGAAAGATTTATTCCGTTATAAAGTGTTTTCTCATCCACTCTAACAAAAATTCTTACTTTATTCTAAATACTTAAAAAAAAACACTTTAAATCCGGTTTGATTCCAGAATATGCTGAATATCAAACGTGCCACAGATAACACGCGTTGATATCGGGATCAAAGATACATATCATGAATCGAGAATGAGTTTCGTCACCAATAAGATCCTCGAAGTCAATTCGAGTTCGGAGCATGGATGATCGACCACAGGTATCAAGATGATACGTAAATAAAGGAATCGATAGCCCCCGTCTTCCGAAAGGCCATCCCTTTCGTTGGCACAAAACACCTGAAAAGCGTGGCACCTGGTCACACCTGTCTCACGTCGCGCTTCGCTTCGGAAGCAGCGCCGCTTACAGTTTCGTAGGCAGAAAATGTGAAGCCACCAGGGGTTGCGATTGCCGGACCGTGACGGAGAAATTCTCTCGACCGGTGTTATATTTCTACGTAAACGTCGGCGGCCCGGCGCTCCGTGATTTCATTCCGCCGAGTAGAGAGAACACCATCCGTGCTCGAGCGGATTTTGATGCGAGCCGACCGATCATCGCATCATGACGTTGCCTCTATCGCGAGCGAGTATCATCACTCTTCTTCTATATCGACATTTATTTGCGTCAATTTAACTTTATTCTTAAATATATAACCTTGTACACTAAAAAAAATTGATTAAAATCGGACGAATCAGAAAAATCTTGGTAGGATTGATCAAATATTCTGCTTATTAAAATAGGAATTCTGATTATTATAAATTATAGAGTATTGAATTTTATTATAATAACAAGAATTTTTTATCAATCCTACAAGATTTTTTGATTCGTCCGTTTTTAATCAATTTTTTTTTCAGTGTATTAAATTTCAGTAAATTAGATTTGAGAAATTATATGCGTGAATTAATTATAATTAACAATAACCAAGTGTTACCTAATCATCTTGTTTCGTCTATTTCAATCATCCGTACACACATAATTTTGTGACTGTATCGCGGTTTACAAATAAACAACAATATCGACCCGATCAGAGTCGATACTTTTTTTCTTCTTGGAGCACGACACAAATTTGATTCGATCGTTTCAGATACAAACCGCAGTGGCCGAGAGTGTTTCTCCTTTGATCGCCGTCCTAATTGCCGCCTACAATTTACCGTGGCGCTTTTTTGTCGAGTTCGATTAGGAAAGTATAAACGGAGAATCGATTCCGCGGCCGATTACATTTTCGAAACACCTGCTAAGCCACCAGCTTTTGTATATCGTTCTCTGCGTTGGTTGTTGGCGTGTTTCTTTTTTTTTTTTCCTTAAAGAATTCACAGTGACAAGAGTTCTAAACTCATTAACAGAAGCTTTTTAAACAGTAGCCTTCGAAAGAAAATTTCTAAACAGTGTCATTATTATAATTCCAATTTTTCGTTTTGTCTGTCAGAAAAAGATTTTGCGAAATGTGGAGAGAAAGACAGAGAGAGAGAGGGAGGGAGAGAGAAAATTGTGTTCTGTTAGTCAGTTTGTTACTTTGTTACTTTATTATCCAATAGGCAAATAGAGGGTTAAACTATCATGTCGTGACGGCACGGCAAGCTAGTAGCGAGAAATCACAGAACTGTGAAGTCGACAAGAGCGAGAACCCGAGGGCAGAGGCGCGATTCCTCCGCGAGAGCCCGCGAGAGTGGCAGCCGGCCGCGGGTGTCCGCGCGTAATCATAATGAGAGCGGCGAGCGCGAACGCGCGACGCGGTAATCGTTAGAGGATGATTACGCAATTTGCATCGGGGCAATTTGCATCGGGAGATCGTTCCGCCGCTGGCAAGGCAGCGGGGATAACGGGACGACGAGGACGCGCGATGTCGCCGCGGGTCATGCCTATGCTAATGACACATCTAACCGGTACTTCAGGCCCATTCATAAGATGAGCTTCTCTCCTGAATGAGCGCCGCCGGCGCTGGAAAAAAAATGCATCGGCGCGGCGGCGACGAGGGCGATTGGTGCACGCGCGCGCTTTATTGACACCGACGCTTTATGATCCCAGCCATTTAGCGACAGATGATTATCATCGCCAGTTACCTGCCTGTCTATCGCTAAAAATCGAATGCCGATACACATCGTGCGCACCTATCAATATCTCGGCGTGTATACGAGCTCCTATTCGATTTCACGCGTGCGTGCCGCACATCGCTTTAGGATCTTCGACCGCAACGTACGTATTAGCCGGGTATAGAAGGTAAACTGAAGAAATTCTTTTTTCTTCTCGTTGTTGTATAAAATTTTACCGGTATGTCTACGTGAATGTCTATAATTCATTTATCTAGATTTACAAAATAATTCTTTCAATTCTTTTTCAAATCAATCGAGAGAATAACTAACAGAATTGCGATAGAAAGAGAGCTATGAGCCAAGCTAGGCTAAATTTCAATGCTAAATTTAATTGTCATACATTAAAAAAAGAAAAATAAATGCCATCATTAGATCCTCCTCAGTTCCTTCCCTCGTCTTGTTGGCGCACGTTCGACACGTTCGAAGACGTCGGCACAGTAGATCGAAAGTTTATAAGAGAGGCAGAGTTGCACGAACAAAAAGATTTAGGTGAAGGAGGAGAGAAAGAGGGTTAGTCTGATCAAGTCACGATTCGCGGAGGACCGAAATGTGATTCAGAAGTGAGCACTCATTACAGAAATATCACTCGCCGCACGGCTACTACATCGCGGCTACGAGGTGTAAGATCGAAGGAGGGAGATGAGAGTTCAGTGTGTAGCCCGCTGGTGTATTATTTACACGTGTAGAAGAGGCAGACTTGCGGTCGCGTGGATTCCCTCCCCGGTATCGATAATCGGCGGCGGGCACCACGAAGAGGAACGGGATAGATTAAATTGGGACAGGTAGCTGTGAAGTGAACTGAAGAGTATCGGAGTCACGTGCAGCCTCGGCGCGACCGGAAACACGCTATAAAGAGGCGATCCTCGGGACCAGACTGCCGACAGAATTTGCAATCTCTGCTTGGAGAAAGAGAGAAAGGAGTTTCACTTAAAATGCGCCATTATCAAAAAACGGTTCGTTTCATAAAATTCTTTATCTTACTAGAGAAAGAAAGAGAGAAATGTCGCATTGAGTTTATAAATTTATATTATCGTAAAGCGTTTGTGATGTGGATATCGCTACATGATAAACGAGAGAGAAAAACTTTTATTACGCTCGATCTTGACGGTATCTGGATAAATTAAAACTGAGATTAAAACCGTAAGACGTCCGAAGAAAGCTAGATTGAAATGAGGAACCTTTCCCGTGGGATGGAGAGTGGTTCGCGCTCAATAAGTTATTTATTAGTAAATTATCGGAAATTATATCAACCTGTCAGTGCGATCGTGAGTGTGCTAAAGGGAGCAAGTCGAACGAAAACTGGATCTAATCCTGTTTGACAGTGTACAAGTTGCCAAACCACCTCTGATTGCCTTTGGTAGAGAATATTTAAAACGTATAAATAACATCCGCCTTAGTGTAGCTTATACTTCTTATCACTATGTACGGTGAGCTCCAAAGGATTTCAAATTTAATAACATCGTTAATAATGTTATCGGGAAAAAATCGACCAATCAATAAAACATATCATTATCGATCGGCATTTGCACTAATTCCGTTCTGTTTCTATATATATATATATATATATATATATATATAAACAGAACGGAATTAGTGCAAATGCCGATCGATAATGTTTTATTGATTGGTCGATTTTTTCCCGATAACATTATTAACGATGTTATTAAATTTGAAATCCTTTGGAGCTCACCGTACATAGTGATAAGA
>JAJVSH010000114.1:319120-437577 GCA_021460005.1 Tetramorium alpestre | reverse complement strand
TAGCGCTTTAAATCTCGAAAATTTTGATCAATTATTGGCTGCATAATAACGGTACGGAATCAGATTTCTACCCGAACTGCAAATCACATGCCGCATGCCGTATACATGTAAATCACACCACGCAAAATAGGGATTCAAATAAACATTTTATATCTTGCTGGTAATCCGACATTTCCGCATGGCTGTTTCTCGCGTAACGATGCACGAGGCTGCGCTACGCGATGGAATAAAAGTAAAGTATCATGCCAGTATATAATCGTTCGCAGGCATCCTAGAGACTTCCTATCTCTATCTCTTGTTGCTGCGATGACGACGACGCCGCCGTCGCCGCTAATACAACGAGCGTCCTCGACGCAATTTGTCAGCTACCGTATCTTTGCATATGCATAGGCGGATACTAGGAACGCGCGTAGACGCTACGGCAGCATTTTGCAAGAAATTATCCGTTAACATTCCTCATCCTTCCCGCGTTTAATTGCCGCTCGCGTGCGTGAACGTTCGGAGCATCGTTCTTGCAAATGCATCTGCCCCGCTATATCACGTACATGATGGCCACGTATACTCTTTACGATACCATCGTTCTTTTTCATCGCGATTGCATATTTAGTTTCCGTTGTTGTCGTTCTTAAATTGGTAATATTATACTTATATCCAAAAAAAAAAAAAAAAAGACAATGGCAATCGGAATGGCTTCAGGACGGAAATCAGTAGGATGCAAGGATGTGAAGAACATGCAAACAATTTAAGATCATTCGGTCAGATTGAATCGCACGCTCCTTCTTCGTTCCGAGCCAATCTTTCTTGTCCACTTACTTCTTCGAACGTAAAGAACGACGGAATCCGGAGTAGGATTTTCATTTGCGGGCAAAAGCGTCGCGTCACTTGCTCGAACAGCTCATCCACCACGTAGATCCGTAGCCAGGCTCCTTCCTGTCTTCGGAATCAACTCTAGACCCCGCGTTCTTTTCTGCCCGCCACTTTCTTGCGCGCATTCCGGCGAGCAAGTATGCACCGCCGACCGATCTATCGATCGATCGGCTCGAGCCAGCACAATCACCGAGCAACCGATAGTGAATGATCGTGCAAAAGTAGATACAAAGTGTCGTCGTTTCAAGAAAAATGTAATCAATGATCCTTGCAACATCCGACGGAATGAGAAGAAATAAGTGCGAGGAATATTAGTATTATTGCAGCAAATCGCTCTCATAAAGACGGAAGCAGAAAAGGAAGAAGCGATGAAAACTATTTTACAATTGTAAGTCGTTCTCGCGGAAGCTAAGAAGGCATCATAAAATATGTCAACTTCTTACAATTATTTCTCTCTCTTTCTCTTTTGATGTTTTTATTATCAGATGTTTTATTTAAATATGACTGTGTTCGGATGTTATAATTTAATAATTTTTCGACTCTTGCTTTCGTTAATTCGTATTGCTTGAGAGACTCCGATCTGATCTATAAACTTGAATGTTTATCAGTCAACATTGTATTATAAATTAAGAGAAAGTATATATAATAATAATATATATTACACATACCAGCAATATGGCAATTTGAACCGAATCAGAGCCGAACTATCAGACTGTATTAATAGTCAGAAAGCTTTGAGGTGACACGGATAACTAACAGAAGGGGACACAGTTTTATAATCAATGTTAAATTAATAATTCCAATAAAGATATCTACATAATACGACAGGAGAATTAATTACGTAAATTATGTGCAACATTCAATGCAAGCAAATTCAGTCCACGAAAAGAGAAATGTGAAAAAGAGAAGCAATGAAAACTTACATAAATATTATTGTGATCATGTGCTGCAATAAATTTTAATGTGAAAGCTAACTAATGCCACAGTTCAAAGTATTAATACACCAATTTTATTCTAGAAAAATTGTTAATTATACATTCAGTACCTTATTATCTCTCCGACCAGATAGATACATTAATATTACTCGCAGCTCAAAGTCTAGTCACCGTTATATAATCGACACCCAAACATTCGTATTTGTATTAACGCTTGCTGACGTCATTCGCGAGGTCTTGATATTTGCGATAGTATTTCCGTATGGCGTATTATATCTTTCTATTTTTGTGGGGTCAAAGAAAGAGTAGACAGCGGCCCTACGTGTTAACTTTGGATCGTATAGCGGCCAAATGCTTTCGTGCCACGCAATTTGTATCGACACGTCGATCGATATCACAGGTCGATCGATTTTAACAATAGGTATTAATCCATCGTAAAGACATCTCACGCGGCCGTGTTCGGCCGCGCTTGATAAAGTCGCTGAATTCGCGCCTTCACGGCGCCTGCATGCTTGTCGCGCAGCATGCAACTGCTTTATTACGATGTACCTAACATTACGCAGTCAGTGCCGGTGTCATTATAACGTTGGACGAGAAACGAGCGATCCGGATGAGACGACGTGACGATTACTTTAACCCGTAGGTCATCGCGCGGAATTTTACAAGTCTAATGTTTAATAAAACGTATTTTTTTTTTCGTAATAAAATACAAACTTTGCTGTCTGAATTTTGATAGTTTGAATAAATATTATTTTCAAAAGATATTCATTGTAAGAGTATTGGGATATTTTGAACATATGAGTATAAAGATACTTTAAGCAATTTTAAATATATAAAAACCAAATAAGAATCAATTAATGTTATTAATCTTCGTCAAAAGTATCGAAAATAAGTTGTATGTTATTTATAAATGTTATTTATTATATTTATCAAATATAATATACATATATTATATTTATCAATTATAAAATTAATTAAAAATCTGTTTATAATCTCTGCAATAGTGCTTAAAAATAAATAAGATTCTTTTTAGCAATGCTTCTTTTTGTTTTCAAAATTGTTAATCAATCGATCGACGTGATGATTACGACAAAGTTCTATAAACAGATCAGAAAGACTTCTTTCCGGAAGGCGACATATCTCGCATTTTTTCGCGATTTCCAGGTCGCACAGTTAATACCTTCGACGCCCCCTGATGTATAGCAGTGAAAGCTAGGTGTGGAATAAGAGGCGTGACAAATAGCAGAATTAGGTCGACCAATGCACAGCAACGACGACTCGCGTGCAGATAAATACGTGAGCACACGCGCGAGCGGCAAAAACCGCCGCCCGTGATACACGCGTCTCCCCTCCTATCTTGCTACTGCATCGCGTGTATACTTGAGTGCATTAAGAGGAATCTTAAAGTCGTAACACGATACAGAAATATTTTTTGTTTCATTTATTCATAATATTCCGCGATATTCTGCGATATCTTGAATACTCAAAATTCGTCATGACAGACAGACCTGCGAAGATCATAGAAAGATCATCATCCTAAGCTCTTCTAAAATCGGATTAGATGACTTTATTTCATATATTTGATTGCAAATTATAAGTCTCTCTTATCTCGATAGCTTTTTCGTTATTACAAAAGGAATCCAAATTTCAAAGAAGGTGCACGGAATAATGTATCCGGTGTAGCTGTAGCCGGCAAATTAATGCGCTCCGGTATACGTGCGTGCGAATGTGCGCGTGTACGCTCACGCTCGCACGCGGGACCCGTGATTAATCCCCGTACGCACGCCCATAATTCGCCCCTGAATTGCCTCGTAAACGGGCCGACCCGCCGGATTAAATGGAAGCTTTTCAATACGGCTCCCGGTCTTATCTATCCGAGTGAGTCCGTGTTATTAATCCTGACATAACCCAGACATAAATTGATATATAAATATATATACACATATATATGTATGTATATGTCGCGTACCCAAAGACTAGTTTGCCTAGTAATCTTGTACTTTATACCTCCCCAATAATTTTTTCGTGGCTACTAATTAACGTGTTTTACAGTCAACGATATAATCCAGCATCGTTTAACGTAATTGGAATCGGTTCGATTTAGCTCGCGATGTACAAATGATTCGCCAGTTCAATCCGATTTGTTCCGAAAAACGTTCTAATGATCCGCGTAAAGACGATAAGTTGTAATTACGTACGATTCTAACTCTGTCGGTAATATAAATAATAAAACTATAAGCCAGGTAGTAGATATCGACTGTTACTTAATTAGCGTGTTGAAAATTTCACGACTAGGAAATGCCGTTACGTTATCTACATCGGGCGGGTGAACGGAGGCAGGAGGAGGGGGAATTTATTTAATTATATAATTTAACGTTTATATGTATTTCCTTAACTCGAGTTACAAGGGTCTCGGAAAGACTTGGAAGCCAACGTCGTTCGTTGCTCGTGCCGGGGCGAGTTGCTCTTCTAGAAGACTAGTCAAACTAGTGTAACACGAACGAGGACGGAGGCGAGCGAGGAGAAACTATTGTTGTTCGTGGTCGCCAACAATACCAGCACGCTTCCTTTGCCACCGCGAAAAATAATCCAGGCTTTGTCTATGATGTACACCGCAATGCGCCGTCCGCAATGCTCGTGCAAACTGTCGTGTTTTACGGCGTACAACATCATTTTCAGTAAATCCGCGTTCCCACACTGTCCTTCTGTGCCCGATACTACGTTTCTCGTCATACTAAACCGATGCCGTATCGTGCAGTGCGTCTAACAATAAGAACGAAACTCACAAATTATAAACAAAATTGTCTATTAATTTCAAGCATCTCATTTGCATTTCTCCTTTTCCGCCCTTTTTTTTAACGAAATAATTATTACATTTGCACCTGTAAAATTCCATGTAAAATCCAAGTAAAATGAACGTTAAATTTGAAATATGCAAATGATTTAAAGCCAGGGCTTAAAACCCGTTTCTCGATATAAAAACGTATTTATTACTGCGCAATAATTAACTTTCTATTTCTTCGCAATGAGCCGCACACCGCGATAAACTAAAGTATTTCAAAAATGCTTAAAATTATGAAACTTTTTGGACGTATTTTTACGTCGGTTCACATTAAGCGTGTTGATCAGCGAGCTCACCGGTACTTTATATCGATTATTAATTCATTCGTATTGCCGGTTGGCGTGTACCGTAATCCATTGCGACTGAAACGCCCCACCGTCATTAAACTATGATAACGAGGCCCGCGGGCGACGATGTGCCGGTGCTTAACGTAACTCCTTTTACCCACTCCTATAACTTCCTTAACCCGACACGCCGACACGACGACATCTGCCCGTGAGCGAAACCGCGCCGATTTTTCGAATGCCACATCGAGATTTCTTCGGGGAGCACCTTCGTGCATCCTTCATCGGATCACCCTGATTGCATCTCCGAACGTCACGCGCGATATTTTAATGATCACCTGCTTTGTATCGAGTACTTTGACTCTATACGCGGTTATTTCGTCGAGAGGAGATCCCGCGCGATAAAAGCTGCGCGCGAACATAGTAATTTTAATATAGAATGCCTCGTGCGTCCAATGATTACACATGATGTATACATATTACAAGATATTACACACAGAGTGTGCCTGGATTCAACGCAGGAGCCGTTGAAGCCGCGTCGAGATCGCGGTGAAAGTTCACAAAACTACGAATAAAACAGCCTAATTACGCGAATGTCGGAAGGAAATCCGGGGCGCCGCGTATCCTCTCTCTCTTTCTCTACCCGCCGCTGCGCGGCGTAGAAAAAGTTAATGTCAATCGATGGAAAGCACATCGTTACGCGGCGATTATTCCAGCGGCCAGCGGCGGAATCGCCATCGTGAACAGGCGCGAAGTGTTTTACCTTTTCGAAGCGTTTCGTGATTCTTTTCATCAGGCCATGCCATTGTACGATATAGCTCGTCGACGAAATGGAAGACGGTGGATTTCTACGTCTGGGAAACCGCCGCCAGTTCACAGTGTACCGCGGCAACGGCGACGACAAAAAGCACCGTGACTCGATGGCGCGAAGAGAAATCGGGCGACAGATCGATCGACGGGTGGTAAAGCCACGCCGTCTCGGTGAGGACGCGGTCTTTCTTAATCTCGTCCTCACTTGCGCCCCGCTGTTTCTAAGTTTGTTTACTATTTTTGTCAGCCGCGTCGCCGCTGCCGTAGCCGGATCTTGTTCCGTCGCAAAATTCATTTGGCGCGAAAAAGCGTGCTAATTTATCTTGTTGCGCGTAAACGGATAACGCTCGTGACCGCGACGGATATATTTTCTTTCTTTTTTCCTTTTCGGAGGCGGCCGCGCCTAATTGGATCACCCACGTTTCGCGGAATCGTCCGTCGCCCTAAAAAGTCGCTCGCGTCGTAGGAGGTCCCCCCCGAGAATAGATTTATTAATTTCATGGAATTGTTTTTCACGGATCCCCGCGATTGCATGTGAGAATCGCACGGTTTGATCAAGCGGAACCCCCACAGGCCGTGCCGAATCTCGGTTTCCCGTTTCTCTAAGTCGGACGGTCTTTCTATTCCAGATCTAGCCCCCAAGGATCTACGATGTCGCAGCGTTCAAATTCAAAAATAGGCATTCAAAGAAAAAAAAACCTGATATAATTGATGTAATTATAAATAATGAGCGAGCTTTTAATCTTCATGATGAAATGACTTTGCGAGGAAATCAAGTTGCAAAGAGCATGCCGTTGTCACTCGTGATTCGTCGCGATTTCCGGGTACGGGCCATCCTCGCGTCTACGCGGAGAGCCGCGCGCATTGTGTGGGACAAGACGTAAGAAAGGAACCGGCGAGAGACGCCAAATCGGTGCGCCGCGAGCGGCGAGGTCAGGAGACTGCCCGTCCCGGGTTGAATGGCAGCATTTAAAACGGCTTAAAGTCAAGCGCGGACGTAATCGGCCCTGTCGATCTTCGGCGGCGCCCCGCGCTCGCCATAATCCCCCGAGCGCGAGATGAACACGTTGGGATCTCATTCAGAGCGGCCTGCCCGACGACGCGGCCGGTGTTTCTCGCCGCGATCCGGAGACGATCTCCGCGCGTCGGCTGATCATTGTGCCCCACGTGATACGGGCCCATAATAGGGCTCACGTCGCTTCCATCGGTGCCGATGCGAGAATAAAGACTGTCCGTCGATCGGTCCGCTCTGGTTTTCTCTTCTCACCTCCGTCCCCCTCGGGGAGACGTAACCTCCTTCGTCGCCCTACGTCGATCCTCTCATCCTCTCCTCTCGAAACTCTCATTGTGATCGTGGATCGGTGATCGGTGGATCGCGGTGAATCGCGGATCGGATACACTGTACTCTGTTCACGATATACGTGGGCCCTCATGTTTCCCCGTCATCCCATTGCCGGCCGACGTGAATCCCATGTCCGTGCGCCAGATAAGATCGTGATCGATGGTACGTGCGATCGATATTTCGCCCTCGCGTCTCCGCTTGGACGTCTTTCTTTGCGCGTCGGAAAAATTGAGCGTTACTCGTGCGAGATCTTACGCAACTATCCAACCGGTGGATCAGAGACCACACTCGGAAAGTCACTTATATGTTGTAATAGTAAGCGCCTTGTGACGCGCAGTGGGTACGAAGAAAACAGAATGGGCCGAGAATGTTGCCATAGCGCTCTGCGCGTTCGCACAAAAATTAAGATCGCCTCTGCGTAATCGCTGTCGTAACGCAGCAAGGGCTGGTACCCTAGACGCAAGAGAGAAAAACGCACAAGAAGTCGCCGCCGTACAGGATGTCGGGATAATACACATTATAGTCCAGTCGTCATTACGTGCAAGTCCGCCGTCCTGCGATACGTGCGCAACGCGAGCCGGAAGGACGACTCCCGCGTGTCTGCTTTTCCTGCATGAATGAAATGTAATTTAAGCTTACTCAAGCACCCGTATTTTCATTCACCCCACATTAAGGTACCGCCCTCTTGCGAGTCTCTTCTGTGCAACGCGAGAGAGTCTCATCCGCGGCGGGACGGATCGTCGACCGGTGATTTTCTAAGGTCGACTCTCTCGTTTTCGCTTCTTTCGCCTCTATTCGGGAACACCCGGTGTGGGCATTCGCGACGCTGAACCGCTGTCCGCGAATCCGCTGCTGAAGATTTAAATCGTTCCTCAGGTGGAAAGCGACTCGGCAGCCTTTAATTTGACGCGACGCGTCAAGGTAACGTCCAGGGATAGGGAAGAGAACGGGGCGCACGGAAAGGGGCAAGAAGGGGGTAAAAATCGGTGAGGAGGAATCATGGCTGGATGCACTCCCTCCCTGTGTTCACGCACTTTTACCGTCGGCCAGTATCGGCATTGCCCCTGCATTTTTTGAAAGAGGGGAGACCGACCTGTTGAGCGCGTCGTCGTGTCGAGTCGAATTGCGTGTATCGCCGCGATGTACGTAGGGACTGCAACGAAAAAATTGCAGCAGCATTTTTACGACGATTACTACCGCTCGGTTGAGAAAAACTCACTTCGCGACCCGCAATTCGCTGACAAAGAACATTCGATCGTTTCCGGTCGAAGCCCTCTCTCGCTTCTTCCGATCGCAACGATCGTGACGACATGTGCATAATTTCGAAGAGATTGCCCAATAGATTTAAAAAGTATAAAACAAAAAAATATATATGACAGTATCTACTAGCATAAATTCAAGCGTTTTTATTCTCTGTATCTCTTTGGAGGATCATGAAAATGGCAAAATCAGTGCTCTTTTAATTACGGATTAATACTTTTTTCGTCAGTTGAAAATCGCACGGGTAATTAAGAGAAGATGCTCAACACTCGTCTTATTCGAGGTAATTTCTTCCGCCTGTCGACGGGTAGAAATCAAAACAAAGCATACTTTCTTGAAACATGCCGTTTGCGGCGCTCCACTTTCTCCCGCGCGTCTTCTTTTTTAATGACACTCATTAGAATCATTTATAATGGTCAACGACCGCGTAGACGACGGACGGCAAATTACATTTTACATAATGTCATCCCTACTCGATGCACTCGCGAGGACATGCATTCATATAAAGAGAGAGAGAGCGCGGCTGGACAACCGATTGACAGTTTGCTGCTCGATGCGATTTCCGAAGATGGCAAAGTTTGCAATTGTCACGATCGTCCTGCTGGCGAGCACTGTCTCGCAGTCCCAGAGGATAATTGGGGAAACGCCCACTGAATCCACAGGTGAAAGATATATATAATCGAGTCAAGTAAAAATAATATATTAAAAAGTAATTGTTATTAGAGTTATATGCGACTTGATTTTACTCTCGACTTCTTTATTCTATTTGATTGCAAGATGCGAACGCTGAGACCATCAAGGACATCCTACAGAAGATCTCGAGCGGGGACTCGAACGCAAAGGACGACGCGAAGCTCGTTGGAATCATTAAGGAGGAAATTGTGAGGACCGCGGAGGAAATTAAGACGCCCACAGGATCGATCGAGGCGGCCGCTAAAAAAGCGCAGATGCTGGTGTCCGAATTGACCTCGTCGTACACGAACGCTATCTACAAATCCAAAACTCCCGAGGATGGCCGAGAGAACTTCGCCCGCTTCCAAAACACTGTCCAGGCGATCGTGGAATTCATCAAAAACGGTCAATTTTTGGCGTAGTTAGAAAAATTCTGTTTCCTTCCACTGTCTAAACTTCAACTTTGCATATTTATTCGTTAGACGTGCCTGTCTACCGCCAACACAAATGTATCGTAGAAAATCGATAAATATAATTGTGAGTTAATCATGCAAAGCGCACGCACCATCTATCCTTTTGCTCTTAAGCGCGTGGTTTATAATTACGTTAAGATTGGGTAATAGCCGTCGATAATATCTGTAAAGACGCAAGAAAATTATTTATCCCGTAGACAATAGAAGAAAAATAATTTTTATGTTTGTATACCATGTGAGGGCCGCGCGCACGCCCTTCGGCGATCGTTTGTATTATTTTGCTGGCAAGATGAGCGCGAGCGGCGGCGGTAACGCAGAATTATTCCTGCTGACGTACGACTCAGAGACGGACGATCCATTGTAAAAGCGGCGGTGGGCTCATAATCTGGCGATGTAGGATCTCTCCAACCCGTGGGGCTGACCGGAACTGCGCCTATGCTCTTTCGCCGGAAGCGCCGCTGCCACATGTAGTAATATAAATTATAATGCCTTTACGGTTTTTCCTTTTGTGGATTTGCATTTAAAACACCGGAATGGCATTGTCGTCGAAATCGCCGAATCGCAATTTTCATGGAAATAAGAAAGCCATTTCTCTCTCTCGGAGCACGGTTGCCCGCCAATACGCGGCTCTCGCCGTATCCGATCCCCCCCCGTATTTTTTCCCCCCTTCCTCTCCCCGTCGCGCGAAAAGAAGAAGATTCGCGCATCGCGAGACGCAGAATTCGATTCGCATCTAATCGTGCCAAGGCTGATCAGAGATCAGCGGCGCGGCGGCTTTCACTCATGTTGGCACAAACGAAATCTCTAATCTGCGAATCTATTGCGGCGATTCCTCGCCGCGTCCGCCGCTTTCGGGAGAAAGGAAACTTTCCATCCGATATGTGTAATAATTGTTCGCGAAATACGCGAGTCGCGTTGCTGGCGACGAAAATAAAATCGTGACGCACGCGCGGGCGCGCGAGCCGGGTGGCGGCCATCCATGAAAGTGGAAACCTGGCGCGTACGAGAGGTGGATGGATTGACCTCTTTCGACTCGTATGTGGAACGCAAAGGAAAATGTGCGTGAAACGTTAGGCGTGCGAGCCTCGATATTTCACTTCGTACTCGTGCTCTCTTATTCGGTGCGACATTTAGATCGTTCCTTTCTCTCTCCTTTTTTTTTTTTAGATATCTCTCTTTACAATATTATCAACATATTCTTTGATAAATGTCTAGCATTATAACTCTGCCAGTAACACATCAGAACATCCGTTTATCTGTTCCAAAACATCCGTTTCCTACGAGTTGCACAAACTCGGAGCTCGTTATGCTCCTCGTGCTGCCTTCGTGCGCCTTCGGAAAATACGACGGAGAGTGTGCCGGCCTGCCGGATTTTATATAGAAGATTGATTCGAGCACGAACTCGAACGAGAAGCCGCGGATAATATAATGCCGGGATATTTTGTTTTGTTACGCGAAAGAAGATAATAAACATTGGCTCTCTCGGCGTTAGCCTGTGTGCTACCGGCTAAGATGGCAACGACGAAACAATGCGGCATTGTATATCGGCAGCCTCAACCGCCAAAGCCAGGCACCGTGCTAAGTCATGAACGGCGTTACACGACGCACACGCTCGTAGACTCCTGAATTTCCGGATCAACCCTCGATCCGTCGCACGCTATACGGAACCCCAATCTGACCCCGTTACGGTTCGTAAACGTCCGAAAGCGCCCGTTCCTCGTACGAGAATCTCTCTGTAATTGCGTAACGTTTGCGAGCGTTTTTTTATTTGTTTATTCATCATCGCGGAATCTTTTATATTGTGCTCGATCCCTGACTTTTCGTCCGTCGCCGAATGAAAATTATACACTGAAAAAAAAATTCTGGTTAAAAACGGACGAATTAGAAAATCTTGTTGGCGTGATCAAATGTTCTGGTTATTGAAATAGAAATTCTGGTTATTATAATAGAACTCAATTCTTTATAACTTGTAATAACTACACTGAGAGGAAAATATAGTTATTTTTAGCTTCAACCACAATTTTATAATATTTCTAACGATAATTATGATTAACATAATGATGCATATAGTTAAGTTAATCATATTTATTATAGTTAGAAATATTATAACATTATTATTGTTGAGGCCAAAAGTAACTATTTTTCTCTCACTGTCAGTGTAATATTCTTATTACAATAACCAGAATATTTGATCAATCCTACAAGATTTTTTAATTCGTTCGTTTTTAACCAGAATTTCTTTGTATGTCTTCTAAATTTTCAGCAGAAACGCAAAACGTCGAAAGAAGAAATGCAATTCAAGGAAGCAAGAGACAAGTGCATTGCTTTTAATCGCAATATCGAAAGAGCTCGCTCACTCATTTGCGAGCGTTTTTTTTTATTTGTTTATCCATCATCGCGGAATCTCTTATATTGTGATCAATCTCTGACGTCCGTCGCCGAATGAAAATCATACGTCCTAGATTTTCGGCGGAAACGCGAAATGTCGAAAGAAGGAATGCGATTCGAGGAGGCAGGAGACAAGTGTACGTGAAACTGCGTTTAACCGCGATACCGAAAGAGCTCGCTCGCTCGCTTGCTCGCGCGCGCGGCGGGAGCAACATTCCGCGGGGCATAACTCGAGCTGGCCTCGAGCTCACGAACAGAGACGACGGGTCACGACGCCATGTGTGCGGCCTTACCAACCACACCCACTACCTATTTATTTATGTCTACCTCACAGGCTTTTTACTCGTGCCGTCGAGCTTTCATTGCTACGCGTGCTGCGTCGTGAACAATCGACGAACCGGGGCCCCGCGGCTCCGTCGTCCACGAAAAGTCTCCCCAACGACGACGACGACGACGACGGTGGCGGCGGCGGCAGCGACGGCGGCGACGAACAAATCGTGGCTCCGCACGCGAGAACCGATCGGGAAAATCTACCACCTGCGTGCCCCGCAGTTGCGTCGTACGGTACCTATAACTTTGTATCTCTACGGCATTGCGGCACGTGGAATCCCCGCGGATGATTCCAAGATGCGACCCGTATGCGGTCGCGCACAGCTTAAATGTATGCAAATGCACGCGCTTTAGGGGTTCCGCCTATCTGCCGGGGCATGAATTCCTAGAGTTAAATAATAAGAGTGTTAACCAATGGAGATCGGCCAACAGGCGTATTCGCCATCATATCGAACTGCAACGATGAAAAAAACCGTGATCGAAAAATAACTAAAGTTCCCAAACTGTGTGTACAATACTGACATATATAATTTTCATATAATTTCAACATAAGTTTCTAAACCCAATTTTAATTTCAATTTTTAATTAATTTTTTGAATGTGTTTATTCACTTTAGCTTTATAGCCAAGACTTGGCTTACAATAAAAATCTTAACCGCCCATTCACATTACACATTCATACTTTGAATTACCTAATATCCTTTATATCTTCATTTGCATTTATATTTACATTTACATTAACAGTTATCACAGCCAGTAAAGTCCTACTTATCTTACTTATCTTATTCCTTGATCTCTCTTTTCTCTTAAGATTTTTTTCTTTTTCTATCCAAAAAGTTCCTAATATCTTTTCTTTTTTTCTGTAAATTCATTCTTCATCATTTCATACCCTCTTCAACCTCTCCTTTCAATTTTGTTAATTTGGAGTAAATACCGGCTGCTAGGAACTAGAAAATGCTTTGTAATAATAATAAATGCATATATGAAAAGTGCAATGTACATAGACTTCATGTAAAAGTACAAGAGAAAAAATTCTCATGTTGATAAGACCTGGTCAAAGTGGTCTGCAGTCAAAAGGGGCTTCAGATCATCAACAAATGGCTTCCGCGCAGATATATTTCGCGCACGTGGCTTCTACGTTCACATCTCAGGTAATGCCGCTTTGTATCTCGTGGACCGTTTATCGGACCGCATCGCGTCCTCACGATCCTGCTGAATACAAATACGAGATGCTTGTGGAGCAATTTTTCATCCGCGACGACCCGCGAGGACGCTTTTTTTCGTCGCGCGTTCTTCTCACGAGATCAAAAAATACAACTTCGATTTTAGCCGGTCTTCATGTGTCAAATATCGGATTAAAGAAATTGTGTTGGATGCCGAAGAATAAGAAGCGAAAGATTCAGTAATGTTATGGATGACTGGCTTAATATTCCAGTAGCGATAACGCTAGTTGGCGAAAAAGCAATTATTAAGTGACGCTGCAGCAACAAGAGAGAGAGAGAGAGAGAGAGAGAGAGAGAGAGAGAGAGAGAGAGAGAGAGAGAGAGAGAGAGTTCGGCGATAATAACATAAAACTTATGCGCTTAGGATAGCCGTCGATTAGGATCTTGACAAAAACGCAGGATCTCGATGTGCAAGTTACCGTTTCTGACTGTCGGTTTCCGGCGCGTTCGTTGCGGCGAGAATCGCACGTACGCGGCCACGAATAAATATGAATTTTCCATCGTCGTTCCGATATATATTAAACGCGCGTGTAAACGTAAATCTGGTGCTCGATGAGCGGCAAACGTATTTAGAAAGCACAGAACCGGTGCGGGCACATACGTCGGCTTTGGCATCGGATACCAAAAATAATCGGGTTTCTCGCACTTGTCTTAATTCGACACCGTCATTTATCATCGGATACACGTTTCGCATCGCGATGCGTATTACCGCCGATGTAAGCGGTATATAATTCGTCGATTGTAAATCGCAAAGTATACATCGCGAAAAGACAGATGAATTCGATCTCCCTATTATTGAGAGTTCCCTAATATTTCTTTTCTTTTTTACGTCTTTTAATTTTCACAATTTGAAATTCTTTATTCTTCTTAATTTTCTCGATTTCGGGATTATTTTGGTATTCGCAAGAATGGAAACGGTCGGCTTAATCCGACGGTGCCTTAATTATCGCCCACCCCGATGTTTTCTCGGGTGTTTACCGTTACTTAAAACGGTACCCGCTATACAAATACAGCACGTCCGATGATTCGCCTCCGCCGCCGTGCATTAAAGTCCGCGACCGCTAATAAACGCACATTCCGGCACTTTGTGTCTGAAATAGCAGTGTTCGTTGCACGTTGCAACATCGTAATCCCAACCAGACCAGAAAATCAGGAGCATGCCTATCTCCTTTGGCTCTTCGTTAAAAAATAACGACGTCGCGGCGGCGTGTAACGTGTTGCACTCGGTAATAGCATATTAGAAATAGACAGATTGCGTTTCGCCACAAAAAGCTCGTCATTTGTATTATATATATAATATAAACCCTTATTTGATATGTCTTAAGAAAATAGCCCTTTCCTCTTTATTTTATCTGCAAAATTGTAGATTCAACAAAATCATTATCAAACGAAAAATGTGAAAAATCTTTTCTCATTTAATCATCTTTTTCGCTGAGACCTTGAAAAACAGTAAATGTATCGAATTGAGCGTTGCTTTCTGTAAATCAGTTTTCGCATTCTTAATTTTTACATGTCCTCCCGATGCAACTCCTCATGTAGCTATCGCGAATCCTCTGAAGTGGAACAGACTGCCCCTAAGGACGAAATTCAGCAGCTATCGCTGACGGAACGCGCGCGGTCGCGCGACCACCTTGCATTTCTTTTCCCTCTTCCTTTCTCGCCCTCGCCCTCCCGCTTGCCGCTAGCATCCCCCGCGATTAATTCGCGCTCGGCAGCGTCTTTATATCGGCGGCTCCGATCGCGTCGGAGGCAGCGGCGGTGGCAGTGGCGCGCGTTCGCGCACGCGGTGCGCTTTTTAAATAACTATAATGAGGGCAATTATCTTGTGCGCCGACAAGCAGAGTGTGACGAGTCGTTGTTACATATTGCGGCACGGAAGATGATCGTCCAAAGTGGATAGAAGCGGAATCGGGGGGGGGGGGGGGGGGTTAAAGAAGGCGGAAAGAGGTGGTTGAGGGAGGTAAAGAAGGCGGAAAGAGGTGGTTGAGGGAGGTAGACGAGCGGGAGGGGGGGAGAAGGAAGTGAAGGCGAAGGAGAAAGAAGAGCGGAGCGCGTGGCAGGCGGACCCCCCTCGTCTCTTCCACCTCCTTCCCCCTCGCCCTCTTCCACCTTCGGTGGCATCGCCGCCACCTCTACCGCCCTCGCCACCCGTGACTTTAACTACTTTCTTATTCGCTCGTTTCAGCCCGGCCTCGCAGGGGCCTCGCACAGGCATAATGCCTCCGCAGCTCCTTACGCATGCTGAACGCCAACTTGAACCCCCCGCCGCCACCCCCTTCGGTCAGCCACGCCGCCCCTTCTTCCTGCCGCCTTCTCTTCGGGGCCCTCGTCGTATTCTTCCTCCCCTTCTTTCTCCTCGGAAGACCGTAGCCCCGAGAGGAACTGCGGGTCAGAGACTGCGAGGCATATTCGACGCAGACTCGTGGCTCGTGCCTAGATCCATTGGCGTCCGACTCCGCCGGGAATTACGCGTAGCGTGACGGCGCGGCGGCAAGACGCACACGCTCCGCGGTCTCTCGAGGAAGACGAGAAAACGGACCCCGAAAGTAACCGCGAGAGGAAAACCGACGTATCACCATGTCATTTTTTAGCTCTCTGTCACGAATCGCGGCAAAAGATGAAGATTTAGAACGTGGTTTAAACTTTTCGGTGTGTGTGAGACTGATGACGAAATTATGCTGCCCGTAATTATAAAATACTTAAATATTTAACGATGATATCGTGAAGATAAATAATGGATTTGCATTAAATCGTCGCGGAAGCGAAATCTATTTTACATAAAAGAATTGAGAACGGATTTGGGATGGAAAGTACGATGATCGATTCACCATTACACGCGCGCATTTCCTATAATATACGGGGAATCCATCAGGACTACACGACGGTAGTAAATTATAAAATTATAGGAAAAAAAAATATGATTTATCGGCAATTGCTCGGCGCGGCGTACGCAGCCTCGAGTGGCTCGTGCCTAGATGCATTGGCGCCTGCATCCGGTGAAGGCGGCGTCCAAGAAATCGGATGAACGTCGCGTCCGTGGCGTTGCGCCACGTATGTACGTACGATAACGACATATTCGTGATTGCATGCCTAACAATAGGAAGAGTACACAATTCTTTTTCCTGCGATTGCAACATCGTGCGTCGTCTATCGCAATCGCTATCGTACTTATGATTATTCGTATAAACCCCGGTGCCGCAAGAATATATACGCTCTTAGGCTCCTCGCGAAGGCCAGATTCATTCTCGTTAAAATATCACGCGAAATCATTTCTTCCAATTAAAGTTGGTATTAGCGGTCTTCGAGTCGAACGGGAAAAGTTTAATTACGAATCACGCTCTTAATCGCTCTCGATAAAGGAATCCTCCCGCTGATGAAAAAAGGCGCGCGGGCGATAAAAAAGTTCGCGCTCGCGCGAACTTTATTTGGCCGACGCCGATGCGTTGATATAACGAGAAACGTGGCGGCTGTTGCGCCGGAGCGAAGTAGCCTCGCTTATGGTCCGGTGGTGCCCGAGGAGCATAACAGCTCGCGGAGCATAACGCCACGAGCCATCATATCCTCCTTCCAGAGAGGCTCTCCGGAGGTGTTTCTTCCCCTTTTCCCCCCCTCCCCCCTTTCCTCCCTCGCTCTTTCCTCTCTCCACCTCCTCGTCGTCTTCTCCGATGCCACGCCACGGCCGGGGCCTCTTCGTTCCGCCGACGCACGCACACGCCGCGGGTCTCCCGCCGATACGCGTACGTGCGTACGTGTACCTGACGCCGATTCATACGGGGTGTATAAATCCGTAGCGTCGAACAAGCGGGAACGCTTGTAATTTCGCCTGTTTTTCTCCCTCCCTCCCTCCTCCTCCTCCTCCTCCTCCTTCTCCCCCTGCCATCGCGAATTAATGGCGATAACGCGTCTGAGACGCCGCCGCCGACTCGCCGTACGAAGCGTCTGTGCGCAAATTGCGAAATGCTGAAATCGCGTGATGATCGTTTCCTGGTACACCCTGTACGCGGCCGTACGGAGCGCGATTGTGTGTGCGGGGCCGGCAACACACACGCACACGCCCGTGCCACAATAACGGCGGCTTCCGCGAACTAGATCGGCCGAATAGATATTAGGAGCGCGTCTGCCCCGCCGCTCTCTGCCATTGCGGCAAGTGCTGGTCATTGTCCACCGGCGGGCACAGGAAGTCGACGACGACCGGCCCCGGCCCCGGCGCGGCGCAGCGCGGCGTGTGCGCGGGATGAGGGGAAAGAGTGCGAGAGATTTTTCGGTAGGATAATCGCGGAGAAACTACGGCCCAGAGAGGCCTCGACCGCGCGTGGCGCAGATTATCGCGCTCGCGATAATGATAACGCGCCGAGCCGGAGAACGGTACTCGCCCGTTGTGTCCGTGGAGAGAAGAGAATCAAATTGATTAACCTCACGTGAATGTGAGAGACCGTTTCGAGAAAAAAAAAACTGTATTGAAAGTCCGCGTTGAGTAATAATGGCGCTTGACCACACCCAAAAAAAAAAGTATTTTACATGAAAAGAAATTCTGATTAAAAACGAACGAATCAGAAAAATCTTGTAGGATTGATTAAATATTCTGATTATTGTAACAGGAATTTTGGATATTATAAGTTATAAAGTACACGGAGAGAATTTTCTCTTAAAATTTAGCCTAAAAATCATGGTAATCGTGGGATAACTAAAATTTGGAAGATTTTTATAAATTCTCTCTGATTTATTCATATCTATCACAATAAAATATAAAATCTGTCTGAATAATATTACAATCTGCTTGGTAATTTTTACTATGTAGTTATAAAAATTTACTATGTAGTTTATAAAATTTCTGTTGTACATTTCACAAATTTCTATCATTTTCGGTAATATTTAACAGGGTTTTTTTATTTTTATGTAATTGTCTAGTTATCCTACTCTTATCACCAAACATGTTAAAATTTGTAGTGAATTTTACGGTAAAATATAACGAAAAATTCTCTCCGTGTATTAACACGGAAAAAATAAGTTCATTAAATTTTATGTAACTATGATATTGACTTTTGGACAGGGCCAAAAATCACATTAACAGACTGTTATTCTTATACAGGATTTTAATAATTCTATGACTCCTTTTCAGTATTTTCAAGATGTTTAGGATTTTTGCAAAAAATACATAATAAAACTGTTTAGAAATTATGCCCTATCCAAAAATGAATGATTAGTCAGATAAAATTTAATGAACTTATTTTTTCCGTGTATTATAATAATCAGAATATTTGATCAATCCTGCAAGATTTTCTGATTCGTCCGTTTTTAACCAGAATTTTTTTTCAGTGTACGTTTAAAGTGATTTTTTTCTATAATCTCATATTCTAAGCTTACTGTTTTACAGCAAACATATTCCTCTTTCAATAAAGTGAAAAATACTTTTTTCTCTTAAGTACTTATTTATACAATTTTTCTCTTGATCTCAGAGAAATCCTTTTGAGATCAATATAAGAGTAAAATCCTCCAAGATTTAGATGATTCCACGTGTATCAAAATTTTTTTTTTTTCGGTGTAAATCTCAAAAACTGAAATTCTACTTCCCCTTTTTTTTTAAGTGATTGAGAAACATACGTCAATGCAAAATTGCATCCCGTGACACAGATTGTCCATGACCAGACTCTAGAATTAAAAACGATGACGGCTATGATAAACAGGAAACCGCAACCGCGACGCGCTGCAAGTTATTACGGGATTAATTAACGATACCGAAGTCGATCGTATCGTATGGACGTTGACGGCGATTCGACGATGATGTTGTAAAATCTAAGTTATTTGTATGCTAACGCTTGCTGGTTTTATTTAATAATGATTGCGACGGATGAGTCGGTGGAGGCACGGATATGAGCGCGGGAATTGCCCCTTTAGAATTCGAACGAAATATCTGCGTCGATCGTAATTACGATGCGGCGCAGAGACATTCTGCGTAGCTCAAAGAGAATTTAGATGAGGGGAAGAGATTACCACCTTGGCAATAATAATAACAAATTGATGTAGGAGAACAAAAACTGTCGACGCAAGCGAACAAAATGATCGCGAAGTCAACTTACGACGCCGGCAGAGCGCGATCGTCTGATTACTAAATCGTCCAACTGCCAAAAATTGCTAAGAACTTTTCTGCCCTCCTTAATTATTCTCATAACGGAGAACGCGTTCACTATAACGTACGCGTAGGCCATTAGCTCCATTAGCATTGTCGCAGCTCCTGACACGAGTCTCAAATATAGCGGACAATGGAAGAGATCGAGTTGTCGGTATCATTTTTACACGCGCGTCTCTACCATGGCGTTGCGACAAATAATCATCGTCCATCGCCAGGCAGGAAGTCGATGAGGAGCTCGACCACGAAGAGATTTTCGGTACGATAATCGTAGGGAAACTCCGGACGTCCATTGTGACAATGGCCTCCCGAGGCAGCGCGATAATTACGACGCGGAGTAATAATGTGGTAAACAGAAAAGAATCGCCGAGAATGCTGTCTTCATTCCGGTATTAACAATCAGATACGATCACGCTGACCAGTGAAATAAGAATGTTAACGGATCGTCCGTTGCACGGCACAGCGCGCATGATAAGCCTTATAAAACGCCGATGACGTAATCAAAGGATCGAAATTGTAATCCAATTATCGAACGGACGTCTTCATCTCGTTCGAGGGAGGATAGTCCGAATAGTTCGTCGGCGCTCGTTCTGCGCTCTCCCCGAAGAAAATTCCTGCTGATCTACATTCGGAAACAATCCGTTTCCCGCTTTTTCCTGCCGGTCTTTCTCGCAGACGGACAACGTTCGGGCAAAAAGGACGAAGGAAGAGTGAAACGGGGAGGGAGGGCAAGAGCGAGTGAATGAGCGAGCGGATCTCGACGTGGAAATTGGAAGGAGAGGGATCGTCAGGGCGGCACCTGACCGGAAAGCGTCACAGTCGGTGTACTCAGCCTCGTTCTCTCCTTTCCCTTCTGCTATCTGCTCGCCCGGTCTCTTCCTCCCCGTCCGTCCCGTCCCGTCCTCCTCGAAAGGGTTGTTGCGCGTTGTTTCCGTCGACTCGCAGTCGCAATGAGGCCCTTCGCGCTCGGACGACGGTCAGAGTCGAAATAAAATCTTTGTGGAAAATTCTAACGTTCCTGCTCGACGTTGCGCGATCAAACGCTAATTACAAGAATCGTCCGTTGATTCGGCTTCGTCGGCAAGAACTGCGCGCAGATGTTTGTCCTGGAGGAAGAGATTACGCGATTTGTAAGAGCGATAGATTGCGACAGATTGCGTTTATTACGGAAAATGGCGAAAAATGCATGGACATTCGCGGAATTATAGGTATACGTCGATACGACAGCGTAATATCTACGCGAACTACGCGACGGACACCAAAGGGTACGCTCCAGCGGGGATCAGAGCGAGAAGACGAAGGGAGAAAAAGGCGGGAGGAGAGAAAGAGAGAGAACGAATAGGTAGGTAAGGACACATAATAGCAGGATGTTACAACGCCCGTGTCCGGTACATAAGTATCTGGTTTCATAAATGAAAGTGTCTTCATTCATAGATACATATTTCCATACAATTGCGGCTATTGGTTCGTATCTTATGATATCACCGTTATGTGCGGGCAGCCCGGCATATATTACATATGTACGTAGCACCATTATATACAAATCCCTACTGTTGCATTAATGATAAAGTTGTTTAGATATCGCGCGATATTGGCACGAGGACGCGGGCGGGAAGGGGGGAAGGGCGCGCGTAAAAAGGAACACGCGCGTTTTGCGGGACGATCGGTTGGCGGAGAGAACGGAATAACGTTGCGTGTACCGTCCGACTTGGCCCCGACAATAGAAAATATATAATGAATAAATATAACGCAGACGAATTTACATTCCATTCCCATCGTAGAAATATATATCGCCGCGCACTGATATTTCTCGAAAAGGCAAAAAAGACTAAATTATGGAGATGGGGATTGAGAGACGATACGATCTACATTTATATTTATACGGTAAAGATGGGCGGATTATTTCATGTTCCCCGGCTCATATATAAATCGAGCGCTCGACGTGAGGACGCACACCAGGACGCGCCCTTTACGTAGGAAGCCATCCTTTCCTAGCATCCACACAGTCCACACAGGAAATCTCAGACGCACCCACCGAAACAAGCCCGCCCCTGTCGGCCGGAGCCGATTTAATGTTTCGTTTCCTCTACGACGATAAGGGGGGCTACAATTTTATAGAAGCGCCAGAGAGCAGCCCCGCGCGCACGAAGCACACTTGGAAAAACACAGGCGGTTACGCTCGCGGGCGACGTTATAATTAGACCTTGGTTAAGGGCCACTACCCCACCAGCCGAAGGAAGTCTTGTGGAACAGGTGGGGTGAGAAGGCGTCGAAGGTACAAATTATGACGAGGATTATAAGGACGAGGCTGTAAACAGATTTCTTCCACATCAGTCATCAGTCAACGCTGCGTATTTTTCATTGTATATCTCTTATTTTAAGACGCATGAAATAGATATTAATATTTTTCATGTTAAAAGAATATTTCTTAATATAAAATATACGTTTTGTTAAAAAGGGACACTCGTTATTTAGTAAAAATTATTAATAAGGAACTGACTAATCGATCTACTAGGACGTTATATTAATACAATTTTATTCACTAAGGAATAGAAATATAAAAAAATAAGTTTACTTACATTAGCACTCTTCTTATTAATTTGTAGAAAGTCTATACATTGTGCGAGTTTTTTTCATACTAAAACTGCGCGTGCATGAATTTTCAAACATATCAAGTTTGTCTTTGAATAATTGTGAGAGAAATTTACAGTGGAGAGAAATCTACTTTCAGATCGGAATTTGCACATTTTCGGATAGAAATCGCGTGGCCCGCTTTAAGAAATGTTTTATATAATACTCGCAGTTATAGAAGTCGCATGGTTTCACGTTATCGCGGAAAATTCGCGGCGAATCTGCCGGTGGGGTTGGCAGGAGGGTGGATAATGCGCAGGCACGAGATAGTAAATTTTATAAAATAATACCCTCCTCTATGCGGGCTGCATATTCATTTTTCCGGAGGGATCTCCCTCTGGGAGCGAGCCACGGAGAAGGGGAAGGAAGAGGAGGGTTGCTCGCCACTGCCCGGTTCGAGCCGCGTACATATGTATGAGCTTCTGGTGGACGCGCTGGTCATGCCTCGACGAATCGGGGGCTTTCTGCCCTTTATTTTTGCCAGCAGCGCGCCTTTTCCTCTCTCGCGAATAAACAGCGTCGACNCCGAAAGAAAGAAAAGAAGAAAAATGAGAATAGGCAAGCCGGATGATTAGCGCTTGCCGCTCTTTCTCCGAGTGCAAGCTGCATAATGACTCTTCTTCACTACTACTCTGTTCACTCTGTCTACTCGAAGAAGAGACCGCGTAATCACAGTGCGCATCGGGTGTACGCAGGTGTGCGAAGAAATCGCCTCTCTTACGTGTAACAAATGTCACTTTAAAACCATACGTGACTCGGAAGAAACGCGGCGTTTCAAGAAAACACAATTGCACGAGGAAACTGCAAGAAACTACGTTTACTTTCACCAGCAGTGCCACGATTGTATTCGTTTCGCCGTATAAAGAAACTTAATTTTTTAACATCAAAATGCAAAAGGACGCATGAGATGCATCCGACTAAATTGATTCTCCAGAGCTTTCGTTCTTTAATGAGATTACCCGAAATTTCTTTGAACAATTAAGCCGCGTGATTTTGCCTCGCGAAAAGTTACTTTATACGATATCAAACACAAACAAGTTATCGCTAACGCGGCATTTTCGTCGTTAACTATGTTATCGAAGCTGGCTTTTCTTCGACGTATGCCCAAGAAAAGCAACAAGCGCCCGCTCGCTTGTTCTCCTGCATTAAAGAGCAATTAGCCGCGGCTCGCGAGCACGCTGATGCCCGGAAGCGATAGAAGCGGGCCGCGCGTGCCACCCTTGCTTCTTCTTCTTCTTCTTCTTCTTCTTCGTATATGCGTGGCTTTGTATTATACATATGCTTACCTCTCAGTAACGCGTCTTGCTCACGAGCTCGCCTGACTCGAAGCAGTTCAAGCTGATGTAAGGACTTCTCGGCTCGCAAAATCCATGCTGCTACCGTTTTTACCATCTTCATCGGCGAGGAGCATGCATATCTCTCTCTCTCTCTCTTTCCTAGAACTTTTCTAATGCGCGAATAAAATCGCCAGAAGGTCCAGTCTTACAAAGACAAAAGGATATCTCCATAAATGTAGAGGCAATCGTGACGTTGTGATTTTACGATTGAAGATTGCGGTTTTATGAAGGAAATATCTGAGATTACGGGAAAAGAATGTAAAGTGTAAGAAGCAAGGAACTCTTACGTGCCTTCAATCCGTCGTAGTTATTTCTTTCTTTTCATCATTCACGCCTCGCATTTTCCCTCTTACCTCATACTTCCCCTGCAGCGTTTCATAGCCGCTCGCTCAATTACCGTCGCGGATAATCATTATCGCGGAAACTGTATCGCCGGGCCTCATTGCCCCAATCCTTAATTAGCTGCCGGCTAGACGGTAATTGGTATGAACCGGTGTCGAGTGGCCGATACGATGGCGAGAAGATACGAACGAGGCAGGCACGTGAGCAATAACGTTGCTCTCGGTTGCTGGCACCGTTTCGCGTTGCGAAATTTATTCGACTTTAAATTAACGAATTACAATTAATTTATGCCTAATAAATATATCTCACGCGTCGCAACCGCGTTCAATAATTGTTCAAAACATCAAGATTTAAGGTTCTCGATGTTTATTACACAATATATCTCTTACGAAAGTGCTATTAATCAAGAGGAAATTGGACTGAGATTGCAAAAGTGATATACAAAGAGCATCGAAAATAAAAAAGAAAAAACTATCTGTAATTAATTATACTTAAAACAACTCATCATTGAATTATGCCGTGAAATATAATCAACGAATGTAAATGTATGCATTACAGAGATCGAACACAGAAATATAACATGGAATTATTTTATAAGCGACAACACACATGCGCGGACAAATTAAATACCTATATTTTTTTCCTATATCCCGCGTCGATTCTTTCGACTTAAGAATAACGAAGAACCGAAGATCGCAACACGTACATACATACGTGCGTGCACTCACGCACGGGTGATACTGTTAATTGCAATTTATACGCGGTCAGCTTAGAAATTTATATCACGAGCAGGAAATCCCTCGTGTTTTGTTTATTAATTTTTTAAGATTAATTTTATAAGGTAACTTGTTTAAGAAATTAATTACCAGCTTATCGATTCAAAGTTTCTCTTTGCAACACGGGTATCCTGTGTGTGTGTGTTACGGGCAACATTTTCTTCTTGCTCTTGCCTAGATAGGTTATTCTTCAATGTAATGCTATTAACATTCACCTTAACATTCCTTTTCCAATGTTCTATTTCAGTTTCCGTAGAAAAACCTCCCAAAAGTGGACGACGATACCTCACATCGTCATATTACAACTCTGCGCGGGCAATCTGCACATTTTTTTTCATTTTTTTTCAGTGTACACGCTGCAAGTACGGCAATTGTAAGCCGCAGCAGCCTGGCTTTGTCTTGCACCGGTACCGAATCGGTATGGGAGAAAAAACAGCGGCCGATCGGACTGGGTCTGCGCGCGAAAGAGGGATACCTGTCTACGTACCTACGCGCGGGGCAGAGCCGGCGATTATTGAGCGGGCAAAGATAAAAGGTCGGTTTCGTCTTCCCATAAAGCGAAAGTGAAGTAAACGTGCGGCACCACTTTATGCTGATCGATTTGTGGTGATTTTATATCTTCGCCTGTCTATAGTTCTATACCGGCCGGTGGCGGAGCCTTGCGGACCGGTTCAAACGGGCCGCGATACTTTATATCTGCGGTATAAACGCGAAATTGAGCTTTACATATTCCGGACAGAAAGGGGCAAGCAAGGAGCACTCAAAGTGCTCGCACAGGAAATTTCTTTGTGTTGTCCATAGAACAGTCGATCGCGTTGGTCAGAACATTCTCGAGATCCAATACCGACGTTACATGAAAGGTGGAGAGAATATATATATAAAAAAAAAATTTACTTTCGATGTCAAAATTTGTCGAGATATGACATTATAATGTATTTCTCATTGATAAATCAATAGATCAATCCTATTTAATGGCTATATTTCATTTTTATTTTGGATATAGATAATAAAGAAATGTATAATAGCGATAATAAATTTATTAAATTGATATATCACGTAAATATATTACATAGTTTTACTTATATTTGCGTACATAAAAAATGTTTATAAATTTTCAGATCCGTTACTTATAATTAGTCATAGTTTTACCCTTTAACGAAAATAAATGTATGTTATTATATTTGTAAGCAAAATAATATCTTTTTCAATGATTAAATTAAACATTTGAATATTTTTGGATATATTTAAGAATTGCATATTTTCAAGTCTTATACTATCTGTTGCACATGTCGATTTTATTATATATAAATATAAATCTTATAACTATTTAAAGGTCCTCATATAATTAGGTTTCTCATATAATTAGATTGTTAAGAGCGCTTGTATCGAATAATCGTATCGTATATGTGTAATTATGAAAGAATTATTTCAAATAGGACACTTGGATTCAGAAGAAACCTCTGAATCTGCAGAAATATCTTCTGCAGTGAGAGCAAGAATTTCCTCACAGACGCGTTTATAAACCCATGCATCACCTTTTAATCTTTTTCGACGAATGCCAACTAATCGTTTACCATTTGGACCGATTTCCAAGAGGCAGACTTCCAATTCGAAGGAACAGGAATTCTGCGAGGAAATCGATTTCACCGAATCTTTCTTACCTTCCGGAAAAGACTCTTCAGTTTCACCTTGCAAAATGAATCTACGACGAGACATGTTTTTGATAATACAACATACATGGAAGAATGTTTAAAATAAAATTATAGTTACCCTTTTTGACGGCACATTATGCCCTTTTGTCGAAGTGCTCTTCGTAGTTTCGAGAGCACATGTTTTGGACACCCACTACATGTTGCAGATACGTTAGAAAGACCCTTTGATAACACAATATAATTTAGCGTCATTTGCGAGATAGAAATATCTTTTAATATTTTCGTATAATTTAATAAAACCTTACCTTTCCCGATAATATATTTGGTTCTTCGGGATCAGTGTTTTCGTTCTTTACTCGTCTCTTCGGTGTGAGAACACACCTTACCCGATTCAATCCTCGCTCTAAGCCCATCATAACTTTTCTTGCACTACCGGGTGTAGATGTCTGAGAAACTCTAAAAAATATAATATTTTTGAATATTTTGAATCGTATTTTTGTTATTTTATTTTTATATTACTTACTTGGAATCTGGTGTTGAGGATTGCGTTGGCGTAGCTGGTTTATTTTCAGGCAGCCTCTTTGCTGGAACTATAATATTATAAAAAACCAAATTACGTAAGCATAATTTTAATATTTTTCATGTATAATTAATAAATTATATGGAAATAGAATTATCGAAGAGTTTAATTCCTCTGAGAGATAAGGTTTTAAATGTAGAGGTACTTGGGAAATAAATATATCTTCTAGAAGTTTTGGGGAAGAATTCTTGTACACGGAAATTCTCAAGTCCAAATTGCGTTTGTTAGCAAGTCATTGCTCTTCTCGAGGTAATTATCTGCTTTTCACGCGACTACTGTAATTTATCGCAGTCGGAAACTTTCATTAAAGTTTCTAATTAGGTGGTACTAGCATCACCTAATTAGAAGTAAACTTTAGAAAATGTACTATGGAATTAACTATGGTTACAACGAGTTTCATAAACGGTTGCATACAAAATGTGCAAAAACATTAAAAATTAACATATCTAGAAATACGCGAAAAGTTCCTAAAGATAAAATGATAGCAATTCAATAAAAATTAAAATGTTTCTGTTTAAACAATAAATAGTAAATAAAAAAAAACGATAAATAGTAAAAGGATTAGGATTTTAAAATAAAAGAATTTGTAAAATATTTACCGGGCGATGATACATCGTCATTATCTCTGCTTCGTAATCTTTTTCTTGTCGATATACATGGTTCTATAAACTTATTGTTAGTTTCATTTTTTTTAGGCAGAACATTATAAGTGACATCAATAGTCGGAGATTGCTTGTTATTTGTTTTACTTCTTGGAGAATGCTCGAGTTTAGTTACAAAATTGTTTGGTATTATTTCGCGATGTAAATTTGTATCAATCTATAAAAAATAAAATTTGTATGATTAAATAGGTTCATTGAAAAAAAGAGATTAACTTACCATTTCTTGCTTAAAATGAGACCTTGTTGCAGATGTTATATTCAATGAAAGTCCACGTAATTTTCTGTCAAGTAACAATAAATATGTAGCCGTTCTATAATCAGTTCTATCACTCCGTACAAGTTTCTTCCATATATTTATATTATTCCCACCGCAAATGGCGGATAAAGTATTTAATACCTCGTCATCTTTTTCAAACTATGGATATTTGCATGAAAGGAAAAGAAATTTCATAAAACACGTAAAAGCTATAAAGTCAATTTCTCTGTACGAAAAATTCTTACTTCTGTCCTGTAAGTGAATGATATGGACCTCAGAGAATTTCCCGTAACCCATGGATGACGACATAATTCATGAATAGTGATTCTCTTTGTCGGATTGATTTGTAACATTGATCTGATTAATGTTTTACTATCATTAGACAACCAATATGGTTCCTCGTATTTGCCACTCTGGAATGAAATTTGTGATTTGTATATTCATATGTCATAATATGTAGATGGCAACTGAAGAACTTACAAGTATCTTTTTATACAAGTTCTCTAAATTATTGTCATCAAAAGGCAAAAAGCCACACAATAAGGCATAAAGAAGAACTCCCATACTCCAGATATCTACTTCTGAGCCTGTAAAGAAATTTTATACCTTACATTACAGTAAATATAAAATATTACATTACAGTAAAAAGTCCAAAGCACTTTAGAAGCTCAGTCACCTAAATATTTCTTTCCCATTATAAGCTCTGGTGCAGCATATGTGGGAGAACCGCAAGAGGTATATAGATGTGCCTGAATTCCCATTTTGGGTTTTGCACACAGCCCAAAGTCAATTAGTTTTAAATTCTCATCTTTATCCAATAAAACATTTTCCTGTAAAAAAAAAAACAAAATAAAAGAAATTCTATTCAGATAATATATATTGCAAAAGACAGAAAATGTGCCAAGACAGGAGATATTTACAGGCTTTAAATCTCTATGAGCATATCCCAAATTGTGCATGTACGCAACAGCGGACACTATCTGACAAAAAAATTTACGCGAGTCAACTTCCGGCAGTCGATTCTTCTCAACTGCAAAACAAACACAATAACAGTAAATAGCTGCTGAAAATAACAAGAGAGATTCTTTACGTCACATGTAACATTACCTATGTGATCGAACAGTTCTCCACCAGAACAATATTCCATCACCATGAAGTAATGACTGTCTGTCTCTATCACCTGATACAGCTTGCAGATGTGTTGATGTAACAGTGTTTTAAGTGCCTCCACTTCGAGTTTCACCCTTGGTAAATCTTCCTGGAATTAATAATCGTACAATAAACATATCTGAAGAGAGAAAACTCTCAAGTCAACAAGTGAAGAAAGGAAATTACAAGAAAACTGTTTCTAAAAACAAAACAAATAATTGAGAAATTCTACTTACACCTAGCGCAGTCTTCTCCATAATCTTGATGGCAACCTTTTCGCCGGTAGCGACGTGAGTCGCGAGTTTGACTTTGGCGAAGCCGCCGCTGCCGATCGTCTTCTCCAGGTCGTACAATCCTTTCAGGGCGGCGTATCGCACCATCGTCGGGCCCGGCGCGAGGAACACGAAATCGTAAACGCCGGAAGGTCTCGTGGACTCACGCTCCGATCACCACATCAACTTTCAAACCGCAGTTCTCTAACGTAAACAATTCTTGACGGCCAATCAAGGCCTCGCTCGCCCGTTCTCCCGTTATCCACGTGATGCCACGAGTAATCATAGAGTGAGCAATTGCCGAACGTCAAATGGCCATGTCTCAGCCGATAAAGTAGGTCTCCCAGCATCACTTATCGACGACGTGATTATTGAACGCGGAGTAAAGAGGAAATTACTTTATCCGGGTCTCAATCGACGTCAATTTTGTTTTTACAGGAAGAATGGCGACGACCGTCTGACAGACGAGCCGTAGATGCGCAAAATGTTGCAAGTCTCCGAAATTATTTGTCGTTTTGTTGAGAAGTATCGCGTTGATGAACAATGGCACAGTTTCTTCGAATGTGCAAGCCGGAAATCTGCTACGTGGCCAGAAGTTATGGGACTCAAAGGTTAGGATCTTGTTTTGTCATCTTGCGTTACGATCAATGATTTGTTTTTTTTTAACTGGCCACTTTTTGTACTCTCTTACCATCCTTTTCCGTTTCTTTGCCTTTCTGTGACATGTGAAATAGGAATATATGTTTATTTTGTTCTGAGTGCAGAAGGTTATGTCACCCTGCTAAAAGAAACATTTAATTGTCACAGTGCGTTTCTTTTAAAGGTATCAGCAGAATCATTATGAAATCTTAAATATTTCATCTGATGCGTCGCAGAAAGAGATTAGACAAGCTTTTCTCAGATTGTCGAAGCAAGTATGTAATGCTTCAAATAATTTATTTTCTATTTGGAAGAATTCGTTAACTTCTCACTTTAGATAACATTATAAATGTAAAAAACATACTTTTGTTTTGCTTTTGCTGTTCTGTATCTTCAAATTATATAAATTGCATATTTATTCTTGCCAGCTGCATCCCGACACTAGTGGAAAACAAGGCCATGCTGATTTCGTCAGATTGAACGAGGCATATAACATTCTGGGAAAAGAAAGTACGAGGCGCCAATATGATTTTGATTTGAAATACTGTAGATACAACCCAGCTTATGTATATCATTCACGTAATACACCGTAAGTTTATAGAATATATTAGAACATTGAGTGTTATAAAAAGTGCCAATGATTATGCAACGTGAAACTAAATCGTATCTTAAGGATTCTTGCTTTTGCATTTTCGGATTCATCTTTTACTTTCCACGTTGCATATGTAAATATGTGTTTATTAAACAAAAAATTTAATACAATTGATATAATTCATTATTGCAGGAGATATAGGAGTCAGTGGGAGTATGAAGTGCGTACTGCAGGAGGACCATGGCCACCGCCTCAGCAAAAGCCAAATGAATATTTTGGCCTCATAATAGCTCTGGGTTGTTTTGGGTTGGGGTTATTACAAACAATTTTCATGTTTTACTGTATGAATGTGAGACAAAAAGTAATTTTGCGAAATGCTCGCATAGAGTATGAATACCAACAAGTTCGAGACTCAGCACGCGTTAGAGCCAGTCAATCTGCTCTAAAGAATCTTAAATCCTTAGAGGATCTTGACGAGTACCTGACTAAAGATAGTGAATGTTAGCGAAAATTTTATTAGAAATTAAAAAGTGGCAATTGTTAGAGACATTAGTGTCTTTTTTTCTTCTTTCTTGATATCCTCTTCCTTCCTATTATATTGAAAATAAATCCAATTATATATATTTTTTATACAAAGATAATTTTATATTTATATCTTTTGGATTTTTTATAAAATCTTGGTTATAATAAAGAAAATTTTAAAGCGTAATACATTATCTTAAATCTGTAAAACGTGATACAAAATATTCTTTTCCAATATCTCAATTATGTTTAATTTTTATATAATGTTAATTTTTTTATACTTATATGGAGGAAAAGCTGCTACGATATATTACAAAAATTAATTTTTACAATAATGCAATATTTTGTGCATATTTTACAATATATTTTGATACTACATAGAAAAAGATGAATTACATTCTTTACACATTGACTTACGTTATATACACAAACATTAGTGATATACATTTATCATAATATATTTTTTGCGCATGTAGACACAGACATCTATGCTGTGTCAAGACTAATTGAATCTAATCGTTTCTCGAAATAGTAAATTGTATATATTTATAATAGTTATCATACTTACATAATGATATGCAATCTTTACATATACATATATTATACAGTAAATTATAAAATACAGTTTATTTACTGCTCTCGTTACAATGCAGATATCGCTGTACATTTTAAATATGACGTGTTCCATTTTCTTTTCATTCATTCTTCACATAAAACTTTCGGTCGTTCCCTAGACGTATCTCTCTCTTCAATATCATCTTTCAACTTTAGCCACATAATTTTTTTATATATGTAACAGCCGCCGTGTGAGGTGACATGGGTGAAAAAATTGGCTTTCCGTCCTCATCCACGTAGTCGTTATAATTAAGATTGTATATTGCATCGAAGCCAAGTCGCGCGCATAATTTACCGGAAAAAAAGGACGTACAATCTACCCTGACATAATGAAATCCTTGCTCCTTTGCGATTTCTCTATAATTTAATTAGGTCAAGAATATGAGTACTCGCCTTTGAATACATCTCTCATTCAAATTGATCTCTAAACAATATAAGTATAGACGCAAAATAATACTTACATCGTTTTTTCTAGAAGAGTTTTCGCGACACCTTTTCCTCTCCAATTTGCATCCACTGAAACTATTCTGATCTCCAAAACTTTGGAATCCCGAAATTGTCCACCCATGTTTACACTTTTGTCTATATAATGCAATAATCGCAGTATCTTCTTAAATTTCGCGTTTTTACACAACCGTATGTATTCTGGTTCTTCGTTCGACGGAGGATCCATTTTGCCTGTGAAAGATATGAGATAACTGTAAACTTACGTCTCTATCTACAATTACATGATTAATTTATATTAAAAACTATTTAATAATTAACGCACATATGTATCATTTAGTAAAGAGAATTACTGTTGTTGTATGTAAAATATATAAATACACGCAATTATTAAGTTCAGGCGATCAATTAACAGTTTCTTTTTCCGTCATTTTTCGCAATTATAGATGATTACTTTCAACGTTTCAAATAACAGTATTTTTTCTTATTTTTTTTACATTTCAATATTCATTGAGAGCGAAGTCGAAAAATTATCTTAAATAGATACGTTCTCAGATGTAATATGATACGCATACATCGTCACGTGTCTTGCGATACACATTGCATATTATCTTAACGACAGCTATTAATTATTGTACATGATAAGGTAGAATGAATAAAATTAAGATATAATGTGGAACTAGTGTAAACGTATAATGTATAACAAAGGTATTTAAAAATCCTTCAGTATAGGCTATTAATGATGATGATAATGATGATTGGAAAATTTAATTTACCCCGTTATTTGACATACAATTTAGATATCTTTGATATGTCTATTATGAAAAAATTAATTCTAAATTAATAATATTCTTATTAATAATATATCTTAAATATTTGTATGTAATAGCAATCATAGTATCTAATGAAAATTACAGCTAAATATAAAATCTTACTGTCTGAATGTGAAACATAGTATACCAATATTTCCAGTTTTTTATGAAGGAATATATTTCCCGACTCTTATAGCAGTGTGTTACGTAATATCTTCTTTTTTATGAACTTGGCAAATTAATAATTCCGCATATTAAAAGACGAAATAGATATCTGGATAGATCCAGTTAATCTGTTTCTAATGTTAATGAATTATAACGCCTCTAAATCTATTGTTATTGTATCAATAATATTTCTTCACTTGTAAATGTACTTTTTGTATATTATTTTATAGATAACATTTTCCACTCTTCTCTTTTTTATTTAAAAATATTATTACTTTGAAGAATATTATGAATTTTAAAAGATATCTTCTTTTGGCTTTCAACAATGTTGCTTAACGACTTAAGCTATTTTATCTACGTTATCATTTATCCATATCGTTGATTTTTAATTGTATTTAAATCTTTGATTAGCATCTTTGCAGCACTGTTAGCGATTCGCACACAATGCATAATTTATAAATACAGTTTTCGAATGTCGCGTTAGCGTTGTTTGTGCATCTTAATGTAGATACATATTTATCAGATAATTACGTGATGCAATTATCTATTTTGAGTCACAACCGGTATCGGATAATAACTCACGGTATTATTCGAGATCCGTAGCATTTTACGTAACATCGAACGGTACCGTTGTATTTCTTTGGTCTCTTCTTTCCGTATGCATTTATTTGAATACGGTTGAGATACATTTTATACTGATAATTTTTGCATTCGCTTAAGCGAGATAATGCAATCATATTTTAAGATGATTATATTCATATTTTTTCTAATTTTTTATATATTAATGAATAAGTATATTCGTCCAGAGATCATCAATACAAAGAAGTATCAATACACATTTATTAACAAATATAGCTTCTTTGACTGCAAAAATGAAAGATCAAATTAATAAGAAAAACGATATTTAATAAAATATTATGAACGGTAGACGTACAATTGTAAAATATTTCCATTTATTTTCATTTTATCAAGAAAATGAAAATGAATATTTAGTATTTAGTATTTTTGTGCAATAATTAGAAAATTTACTTTCGCGTCATTCAAAACTTCTTTCTGAGAATATGTGCTTGATGATTATCACTCGAAAGATACAATGAGACGATTGATCTAGATGACGCACGAGAAATGAAATCCACTGCAAGCGTGACGTCGATTGTAATCGAACTATGTTTTCGAAGATTTGAGAAAAATATATCATCTCTACACAAAGATTTTAAAATACTACTAAAGCTTGCTGTTACAACTTTACCATTGAGCAGAACTCCAACAATTGTGCCATTCGCGGAAACTGCCATCAGACTCAGATTATTTTCGAGCGAGGAGTGGCTACAGTAGTCCTCCAATTCCATGCAAGTACTGTCCTCACCCTCTGGAATCAATTGGATGCTCTGATTGAGCGGCTCATCTCTGAAGAAGAACCTTCTCAAGAATTTCAGCACTCTCAGTTTGTCATCTTTATTAATTATCTCGATATGATAATCCATATCGTCGTTCGATCCGTCAGCCGAGTCGGCCAACTGAAATAAGAACATTACGCAAATAAGAATATTGTAAAATTTTACGATAATTATTATAAGAGAAGATTATAATATTTTATATTTACATATTTGATATTATTTCTTTAGAAATTATGAAAAAAAAAATTAAAAATGTTATTAATTAATATCTTACAATGTAGCTGTCGAAGACATTTGACGAAATTATCTGATCATTTTTTTACATCGAATTTACATTTTTTGCATCGCTATTACCCTGTGAGAAATGATGTTGTAAAGAAAACGAATCGATGTCGATTTGACCAATCACTGGGTATATTTAATGATTAGCACATATTTCGTTTAGAGCCAACTATACCTTGGGGTGTATTTATAATTAATAGAAACATGAGACATGCATCGTGCAATTCCGACAATAGGAAATGCAAATTCAGCGTAATTTGCGCGGAACGCTGCGACATGATCTCCGAGTCGAGAATTTGTAGGAAACTTTCATACATGAGAATGATGCTCCAGCTTATTACACCGCACGTCACATCGAGATATTCTCGTTTATCCAACGCATTTTATCGCGATCGGTTATTGTACGGTCAACGTCACCCAACGCTAATTTGTCATTGATCTACTTCCAGACAGTGATTTATAAGAGTCAATAAGACCGTCTGCGTACGGATGCGATATGCATTTTGACACGATAATTTCACAAGCATACGGGATACAAAGTAACGTGGGACTAAAAATCTTCTTAAAAAAGTATAGAAGGATAAATATTTCTAAATATTTTATTTAGATATTTTTTTTAAATCTCGAATCTCGATTTTTGGATATTGAACGAACGCGTCTCCTGAGACATTTACGTAGCTGTTACGCGATATCATGACGCGTTATTTAGAACGCAAGGAAACCTTGCGGCATGCAAAACTCCTTTGCCTTGAATGTTACACCGTTATTGTTCGCGTGTAATTTAAAACGTCCTTCTTCTGATAAGTTATTTAAAAATAACTTGCTAAATTATAAAATAATCGCTTATTTAATACGCTGATAACAATTGTCGCAATTAAAGGAGCATCCAAGCATTATGTCGTTACGTTTGCAGAAGGATGCGATATGAAGACTCGCTGTCATCATTCAAGTTACGTCATGTCAAAGGGAGCGCGTCGTTACTTACGTTAAAAGATCTTACGCACGGTTTCTTTCAGCGTAATTAATAATCTGCATAATAATGTCTAATGTCATACAATTACCGTGAGAAAATGATTAGATCATCGCACTAAAGCACGTTTACACGTACATCATCACCAAGGCAAAGAGTAAATTCTATCCCTCGAAGAAGTATAATTTATTTCGAAGGAAGAGTGTCGTACTCAAAAATTTTAAAAATCAGAGAAACTATAAGTATAATACGATCAATCATTTCGACATGATGAGCACATACGAAGATAATCTTTATGTTTATTGTGTGAAATAAAATAATGATAATCCAGAAAAAAATTGTAAATGTAATATATAACATAAATAATAAAAAATAAAATTCATAAATCAAAATAATACTATTAAGCTGTTATCTTTTTAGCACTAGAATATCAAGCGGGATCATGTCGATTTTTTTAGATTAATATTTTATTTCTTGCATAAAAGATTTTATTCTGAAATTTTATAACTTCAGAATAAAAAAATAATTGAAAAGTTATAAAATATCAACAAGAACTAATCTAAAAAATAAAAATAGAAATGATCGGTGTATTTCTATTTAAAAAATATATATATAAAAAATATTGTTTATCTTATCAATTATTGTGTATCTCTTCAATTAAACTTGAGAGTGTAATTTTCCATGTTTACAATTTTAAAAGCAAAGTTATTAGAAATTATATTTCTCTCGAATTTAAAATAAAGCACTTTGACGTATTACGTCAAATTCACTAAACAATCAATTTAAACTTTAAAGCATCACGGAGTGTCATTTAAATTTTCGTCTTGTCTCGAATGTATCCGTTTAATTTCTTACCGAGTATCTCGTAATTTTCGGTGCATCCTTTATGAAACTGATGGCGGTCTTGTCACCGTTGATGCGAATCGCATCAACCTGTTTTGCGGCGCGTATGTTCTCCATGACGACTGATAAGATCCGCGAGTTCTACGGCACTTAAGTCGAGAGTTTCAATATACACGAATTACAGAGAACAACTGTGCAAGTTCCCCAAGCGCTAATAACGCGATGCTCGGCTGTTGTCGACGAGGTGGTAATCTAACACTGCGCATTGTAATAGAACGCCGTCAGTCTTATATATGCTTCGTAGGAGCAACAGGCGTTCTTGCAGGTTCAGGGACAGATAGATATAGTTTAGGATACTTAGGATCGGCGACGCCCCCGTTTTTAATATTGAAGGATATCTAATCAACCTTGGATCGACCCGCAATCATCGCGTAATTATGCCGCAGCTTTGTATAATTTTGCAGCGATTTATTACGATAAACTGGATCTTATTTTTTACTCCAGGAACTTTGCATTGCCAGAGGAGGAACGAGAATATAAAATTAGACGAAAAGTCGAGGAATCGAGGCAATCAAAAAGGCGCAATCTAGTTTTTTTTCTATAATAATTGCTAATATAAGAATTGCAAATCTGTGCATTATAGTAAATTATATTTATATCTCTAGAGTGAAAAAGCGCATAAATGTAAAAATTATTTTATGGCTTGGAATAACAACAAAATTTTATATTATCCACAAGTACATAAATCTACATTGTACACATAAATAAATGTTTGTCAATTTGTTGTTTGAAACTTGCAAATATATACAGCATGAAAATGCGCATATTGCATAGAAAATTAGAAAATATTGTTTCTATTTAACGCTTGTCGTTTGTCGTGATACATCGGTGTATAATGCAAGAGATAATATGCGCGCTTATCAATACATCCGTATAGTTTTAACACTCGAACGACTTGTCGATTCATGTAAGATATTAGCTGACATCGAAAAGCAATTGAATTAGAATTAATATTTATTTTGCATTTGTATGGATGGTAAATAGACAACTGATGCTCGAGCTGCCAGTTTTTGCCGTAAAATAATACGTCCTCATGTTTAACGAACGAATGGAAAATATCTAGAATTAAAATCGCATTCATTATACAATTCATTACGCAATTTCAGATTTCAATTTGTAATAATCAAATGTTTTATTGTTATCGGCATATCTCAAGGCATTTATTGTAATTTACACCGTGTATGGAGACTGAAACTGCTTACCCCTATATAGATGTCTCGTTTGCACATTTTTACAATTTGCTGAAGTCGTTTACGTCTTTATACGAGCAATTGTCTTACGATGGTAAATAGAACATGTTAAAGACAATGACGTGTCCTGTCGATCTATCAGCTCGAAGGTCACTGATAATGGCAACCATATCTGGAATCAAACCCGATACCTTGAAGACCGTAGTCATAGTAAGGATCGTATAGTTCAAGATTCTTGTCTTGGATGAATGATGAACTTGTTATAAAGCCAACAAGTTTATGTAAATTTAATAATACCTACTCGCCATCATAGGAGATTTTCTGAAATTCATGAAATCGATTTTTTCACAACGACAAAGTCAATAGACCGCTGGTTTCTACGATTATTAGCGGATTAAACATACACTATTCATTTTCGTTCGAGAACGATTAACTTTTAACAAGCTAATACCGCTTCACGACTCAGTGATTTAAATTGCATGGAGCTGCAACGAGAATTACGAAGCATCTTCATGGTCGCGTAGTATGTTCGCGTACCGCACGTTCTTTGATCGTGACACTCGATAAGCTAGACAATCGATAAACGATCGACAATGAAATATAATGGCCTCAATAAAATGGTCTCCCAAGCATTCCTCGCAAAGCAGCCTTTCAAATCGGATGCGGTAGCAAATCCTGTACAAACGTCTTATAGCTAGTTTCCGCATTCGATTGGAAGAGTGGAGGGGGGGGGGGGAAGCAGAACGGGCGGTAAATGGCGAGGTTTTGTTATACGAAGAATTGCTTAACGGGAGCCTTTAGAAGATTTATTAGAAAGATAAAAAAAAAACTGTCCTTGAAACACAGGGTGAATTATATGATTCAACCACCTTGAATAACTCTGTTGTTAGTGAACCGATTCAAATTTTTGTTGTCCCGAACAGTCATGCGAGCAGGCTAATAAACAATTGCATTTTTAATACTGCATTTTTATGAGAACGGCATACATTTTTTAACATTGTGCCTTTAGCGTGCCTGACGCTAGACTGCACAGTACTCAATCATTATGTATCGATATCGGATATTTGTCCATATTATTTATAAAATTAACAAGAAAAAAGATAATACAAAATGAATAATATAAAAAATTAGTAAATAAAGGGCAAACTTAGTTGAAGAAATTTTAATTTTTTTGATTATTTGCTATTTTTTTATATTATCCATTTTATATTATCTTCTTTCTTCTTAATTTTATAAATAATACACAAACAAACAGACATTTGCATTCCATTGCAAACATGCATAAAAAATATTTGCTGCAATGGAAAAAAATATTAAATGATAGGATTATCATTTAATTATTATTATTCAATAAAAAGAGGATGAAAAATAATATCGTAAAGAATCAGTCAAAGAAATCAGAAATGTTTAATTATTAGTTAGTTAAATCAAAATGGAGCTTCGATAAAAATAATCGAGCATTTCTAAAATGAAAATAATCAATTTAGATTGGACGACAATTAATAATTAGAAAGATCAATTACTATGTCGATGTTGATTCAATATACATCTGCGAACGTGATTCATTGGAGCACTTTCGACACTTAATAGAAAAACAATTCCGTCATATCGCAGCCCGTCTCACTGCAACCATATGTTTCGATAAAATGGTTTTAGCGACCTGTCGAAGGCCTTGAGTGAATGGTCAATCAAAGCGAGTCGCTGTCGTTTACTATTAAATGCATGTATTGTTCATTATACACGTCTCTTCGGCAAAGACGGGGAGCACTTTCCGACTCACTTTCAATAGTACAATTCCTTTTACTCGTACTAAAAGTATGTATATATATCCTCACGTAGTAGAAAATTGAATCATATCAACACGGAATCTTGTTCTATTTGTCCTGTTATTGCGGGAAATCAATTCTTCATATCAATTAGTCTTCATATTATTAATTCTTATTAATTCATGCAATCTAAAAAAAGACGATAAATTATTTAAAAAATTTTAATATTTGGAGAATGCAATATTTTTCCTAATTTTTTTTACTGGGCTTTTCTTTTTTTGATAAATCGGAACTTAAGTTGTGTATTAAAATTGAAATCGTACTATGTTAAATATATCGACAGACAAGTTGTCCTCGACACATGTTGTAACTATGTAACATGATCATCTGTGAAATTTGATTATGATCGCTTTAAGGCTGAAAGATCGTATAACGAATTAATACTCAAGCAATTTAATTTACTCGTAAAATCGTTATAAACCATCAGTTTATTATGGAATTATTAAATAAAATTTTATGGAGAACATCGATATTAATTTCACGACGTCGTTTTAATTAAGATTGAATCAAACTTAATTCTTTAGTCAATTTAATCGTCAAAATAATAATGATTTAATAAAAATCTACATAATTGTCTGTTTTCTAAGGCATTTAAGTTTATTGCGAACCTCGTTAGAATTATTTCGCGAGTTAATATTGACATGGGATTGCTTGCATGCTGCAGAAATTAAACTGTTTACTAGACAGAACGACGCGACAATGTAAACTCGTGTAAATGAAGAAAAAACAAATATATGTTGCCATAAGTCTGTATGAGTGTTCCTGCTTAATTAATCGTGGGAAACTATTTAAAAAAATCAATTTTTATTATTTTATCAATCGTTCTTGGTTTCTGCCTTAAATAAATCTATGTTTGACGTCGCATAAAAAGACGAGGATAAAAAACACGATTTATTCCACTGCCTTAACGTTTATCAAAGAAATTCACGTTAGGTATTTAATACAAAAGACATATATTTTCACCATATTTAACAGTTTTTAAATTTTATTATATTATCCTATCTGTTTTTTTAATGCCAACCGAAGAATGAAGAATATGTATATAAAGTACTTGACATGTCCTTGCATGCACCGGAAGTCTAAAATTACTTTCAGTGCATCATGTAATAAATATGTTTATCGAAGATAATCAAAATAGGAATCGATAGCAATTTATTTGGAATCTATGAAAGCTAATAGAGTTAATACTAATACTATAGTGCTCGCTAATTTTTGTTCGCGAGGCACCCAAGCGCGAGTAGTTGCGTGGCACGGGCGAAAATTTGTCCGAATGAAGCGGGATGATTAGCGCGTGTTATCTGCATTTGTCATTGTCGTATATCACACGCGATCTACACGCGAGCGTGCATTATGTTGCATCAGAATGAGATATGCGCTACCCACTTGACTGCACCTGCAACAGCAGCCTCGCGTTCAGCACCGTTCCACTTCTGTTGCTCCAGATAGAGCAACGCTCTATCTTACGTGCGCTATTACGCGCGCGCGCCCGCGCGCATAGATGCCGATGCTGGGATCCTGGTCAGTGGAACAATTTTGTCCCAGTGGTTTGTCGACAGTTTTGTGCACTCGCCGAAAACGACTCCGTCGAGCGTAACAGAGATACGCGGCTGAAGTGGCGGCGCACGATTCTAATCCGGTGCATCGCAACCGAATGTTTGTTATTACTGAGAACTGTTGCGATGGTCATCCCTAGCGATGCAAGTGCTATGATTTGCTTGCCAGCTCATGTTCAAATATGTGATAAAGCACTATCGTTCGGTGAAGCATTAACATTGACGCAAATGTCCCGTTGCATACTCATTGATCGGTGACTAATACAATAATATCTGGTGTCTCGGATTTACCGAGCTGCCTCTCGTTTAAGAATTTTCTGATCAGTTCTGAATACGTTCTTTTCTATTAAAAATTTTACGGCCTACTTTACAATCACTGTATCATACTCGAAGAAATATGTTAGGCTTAATCTCTACCTTAGTTTTCGTTAAGAAAACATTAACTCGAATAAATTATTGCAGTGCTATATTGGTCATAAAGTTGTATACGACTAAGAATAGTAAGTGTAGGCCACCCCTTGTATTACATCTTGATAATATCACGATCGTGGCACTTAGTGCTCAATTGATCGTTAATGCGAAGGAATTGAATCTGATTGAGTCTGACTTGAATGTGCAACAATGTTAATTGTGTATAGCAATTTAGCAACAATATTTGCATCATTGTTTATTTGATTACATGCGCGATTATCGCAAATAGATAGCACATTTAAAAATAAAAGAAGTTAAAAGAAGAAACTTGCAATATCTTTTTAAATCTTTTCGTTTTCACTTTTGCAATTGTCTTCATGTAATAATTTAAAATAACTCTTTTTGTAATACATTCAGATCGCGATTTCGTCTCGACTTGACGCTTCGTATAGCACACAGATATTCGGCAGAAGTTATTATTAGCATAGACGCACTTATGTGCAACGCGTTTCTTGCCATCTAAATTTAGAATGTCCGACGCTATTATACAAAAATAAATATTTATAATATTAAAGCTATAATAATGTTTCATGTATAAAAAGAATAAACTTTACGTACTATAGTCTTTATATTTTTTATATTAATATTGCATTTCATGAAAAAAATATTTTATATTTATAATTTATATTAATGATCATTGGAGGTTCCCTTTAATCCATCAAATATATAATTTCTATCTCATTATTATTCAAATTGATAAGAAAAGAATTAACATCTAAATGTCGCTTAAATTTAAATTAAAAAAATGTAATTTATCATTAGACAAATATTTAAATTTTATAAACTTTTATTTATTTATTCACAGATAGAGTCGTGCCGTTTTGTTTCGAAGGTAATTACAAAAAAATACCAACGAGATCAGTCTGTCATCAATTTATCTGCTTACGGACTAAAAAAAATGTTTTAACGAATTAATAGAAAATTAATAGAAAATATTTTTCTGTTAAACATATATATATTTTCGCGTTTCAGTAAGTCTTTACGATCAAATTATTTCAATGATTCATTTAAAAATCGAGACGGAAATCTCAATTGTGCGTCAAAATGCGATCTCGTATGATGAAAAAGAAGATAAAGAACTGTGCGTAAGCGAGCGCCCAACGAGACACTCGAAATAAATCGGAACATCGCGACACGTGCTCTCGACAAAAATTTCTATCTTTACACTATCTTTTTTTATTGCTTACTTGCTTCCCAAGAAGACCAGACATCCGTTGATTTTTGATAAATTACGGACGATACGTAAGTGCTTTGTTCGTGGATACTTTGTTCCCTTGACGCGTTGCATCCAACTCTGACTGACGTTGTGAGAAGAATGATCGTCGGATTAGGGGTCGTTACTATCCGACGACATATATAATATGTTCGAGCGAGACTCCCCCCGGTCTATTTTTCTATTAAATTTGATTAGGGAGCGAGATACGTGGCTATCAGTAATGGGGTTTCATTGATACACTTGTGATAAGATAAACTGTCAGACCATGCACGAGGGTACGTGCATTAACCAGCTTCATTGTGCATCGTTTGGCGCAATAACCGTTTGCGAATATTCAATAAAATCTTACACACATTCTATTCTTTTGCTTATCGATACAGAAACGGTTTTCACGTCGCATTCTTACGAATGCCAAGTATTTTCTGTACGAGAAAATTCAGAAGTGAATTTTTCATCGTGAAAAATTCACAATAGAAGTAAACGCGTTTAATTGACGATTTTAATCTTGAATCAATCGGTAAAACTATCGTAATTAATAGCTGCTTGTTTTGCACAACGGATTTACAACAGTTCTGATAGACATGTGCGATTAGATTGCGCAATTGACTTTCGAGCGCAACTAATCACATACGACTTAAACAGGATTAAATAGTTATTGCCCAGAGATCTCGCGATTAGTAATGCTTTCATCACGAGCAAAGAGCCATTTAATCTTAATGCAATTAAAAGGACGTTGCCCGTGTTTATTGTGCAAATTACACTGACTGTGCGATTTAATTTCCATCACGTATGTCACCGGCGATTGTTGCACGTAACGTAAATCTGTGTATTTGCATATATGAATTCTATCGGGATTTATCCCTGAAAAAAAGAGATCTGAAAAATGTCGGAGTTCTCGCTACCCGTTATTGGAATATTATCGGATATTTTATTTCTGGTTTTTCCGCGAAGCTCTTATCTTATGCATTTTTATATGCAGTAATAACAAAGTAAGCTATTCAGCATAATGCCTTCCAGCTACTGATTTTTCTCTCTCTTTTTTTTAAGTAAATTGTACAGAACTACAACTATATTAGTTTCCAACTACATTAATTNATTATTTATTTATTCTATTAGATTTTTGGTATGTTTCGCCAAAGAAGACAATGAGACAATTCTTATGTCGATTGAGAATCTACGTTACGCAGAGCGCAAAGAAACGTGCATCCATCGTATACTGCATTTATGATTGTTTGCATTACAGATAACGGGCGAGTAAAATACAAAAATGTGATGTGATTCACTTGGCTGTTTTATTACGTTAGTTTTATTACTTGAATCGCTGTAACATATGATTTTTTCTTGTTTTAGCAATATAAAAGCGCAGAGTCTCTCGAGCGATTGTTGGACTGTATCAATTCGTTTTCCTGCTACACTACACTGTATGCATTTTCAAACTGTCATTTAGAAAGCCACGCGCAGTTAATCAAATTTCATTAATTAACATAATTAAATATAATTGTGTGTAAAATGAACGTTAATTATATGCAAATTCGTCATATAAATCGTTGCAAACTTATTTAGCGTTTAGTTATGAAATATATAAAAGCATGTTTTTCTCTCTGTTAAGGGTATACTGATATTTGTGAAAGAGACAACGCAACATGGACACGCAAAAAGTTATATATGTGAATGCAATAATGTAGAATAATTATAACCTGATTAAGTATCTTGTAGGCCGCCATTATATTATTGCGGTCTAATGTCAATAAATTACTTATGGAATTTATAATTTATACGATACGTCATTACGCAGACAACGACAATGTTATAGTTTGTATTCATGTCTCGCGTCTCGATTTTTCTCTCATACATAAAGACACCGTGCATATTTATCGTTCAATTTTTCAGCTCTCTATTTGTAATTACGACAGGCAATATCTAAATACCTGCATAAAATGCCTGTGTGACAGGCGATTATTACAAATTTAACGTTAAATCAGTATTTTTTTTCCACTCTTGCTCGCGACAAGTTTCGTTTTAGGGCAAAAACATTTGTAACGTTTATGATGATTAAGAATTGTTGAGCCTGTTTAAATAGAATTAATTTGCATCCTAATTGCAGGTGGTTTTACATGTCGCCTCGGGAAAACAATTGAATAATATCTCTTCACGTCCACGTGCCGTATTATGATTCTAGAATTCAGTCATGTGTGAACGCATATGTTTTCTTTATTTTTATATGCTCCATTTTCAAGTCGCTTTCGTTCATTCACTTCTCGATATACGATTACATGAGGTGTTTCCCTTTAGATCTCATAAAAATTATAATTTACAAGGTTGTTTTAAATATAAAGTATTATTTATAGCAATCATTATGAATTACAGATTTTCCAACATTTCTGCATATCTTAACGTCGCATAAATACTTTTTAATATACATATCTGAAGTATTAAACGCTTTTTAATAAGAACTTTGTTTCCGTAATCTGAGATTACGTATCGGAAGTTGCATGATTGATGATTAACTGGTACGCCAGTGAGGCAATATAAATTAATAGCGACAACATAAATTAATAAATTAAATTAGTGTCTTATATTCCGGCTTGCTTAGCATTTTCTGTGTAAAATAAAAATGATTTTGTCATATTTTTCTGAATTTCCTATATCAATTTTTTTTCACAATCGATCAGATGCGACAAAAGTCAGCTCCAATATATACTGACAGTCGATCAAAGCCATATATGGAAAAAAAACAATGAAGAATCAATGGGATTAATCAGTTCCTATAGAGAGCACATTCTCGTACGTCATTTTTATTAAAACATCCGGTAGTGACAAAGGAGATTTATATTGTACGAGAGATGCGATGCCAAGGTTGACTACAATCCCCCCGTTTGTTCTTTCTATCTGCACGCAATCCGTCCACACGCACACAAGCGTAATGTCGGAATGACGTTTTACACGTGGTAGTGTTCGATTTTTCTCCCACACGTTATGATGAAAAACGGATCGCCCGCAAAAATCGCGAATTAAGCCAATTCGCAAAAAAAAAAAAAACAAAAAACAAAAAACGCAGACAATTTGCGGCAATCGAATCTGATATTTGAGGCAAGATTAGGGGGTGAGATGATAGAGTTACAGATAATCGCGCGTGCGTGGGTAATTAATTTGAAATTCTATTAAATTCTAATGAAACATAAAATTCTACACAATCGATGCGTACCTCACATTGTATAGAATGCAAGAAAGACTTGCATTAAAAAAAGTCGCGAACTCTGTGCTCCAGATAAATGGTGTTGTTTTCCATCCCCTTCTCGCTCTGCCGTGTCTCCCCCTTCCCGCCGCGGCGCGAACCGCGAAACATACGATTATCTATAACCATCGCTTCGCCAAGGATGGAAATCAGATTGCGCGTTCTTTCGAGCTCCGCTAGATGCAAATCGTCTTACTTCTTTATGCAATTCATAATGACGGAACTTACTTCTTTTTTTTTGCAAATATACGGCTACGCGTATTAATGCATTAATGTTTATTGGCTCACTTCGATGGGCGGAGATTTGTTGGAAGCTCATTGGAATATCGTTTCCGTCGCGCGGAGCGAACTGTACATTTCGATCGAGATTTAATTATATCCAGAATAATTACGCTCAGCTGCTGTGTATTCCTCTAATAAGCTCACGTCCTGATAGCATCTGCTCGAAATTATCTATCAGCATCTCTGACACGCGATTCAACTTTTTAATTAATTCGCGATTTGAACTGATTTTTTCAACTGATAGTTCGAAAACTATCCAAGTAGTACATATTTTTAAACATTTCAAGAACGTTTCCTAAATGTATCTGAGAAATGTATTTGATCACATGTATTTTCTGGATGTTTTCAATTCTTTTTTATTACATTGATAGTGACGTTTAAAATCGTTTGAAGAAAAATAGTATTTTATAATTCAATCTTCATACTCTACATATCTAGGCACATAGAATCGAACGATAATTATTTTTTTTCGCTAATTATTTTTTTTCTGCATTCTATTCAATCGAAAAAAATATCACTTTGTTACCGAATAATAGATTTATCGATTTATGGAAATGTAGGAAAAATGTATATGGTTTATAATTGCTCTTTTCGTAAAGTGTAATCGATATTTACAGCTGTCGATATTTACACCCTGTCGAGTTTTTACCATAGACTTATATAATAGACTGCGCGTTCCGTGAGAGAGCTTGAGGCCAACACTAGAAAGAGAGAGCAATAGCGTAAGTAGTTATGTCTCTTTCTAATACGGAGGTGGTGGGGACACGAAGAGGAGAAGTTGCTATGCGTCTCCATAGCGATCCCCTCAGTACTCCTCCCCACTCTTTGCGGTGTGCGAGTGAGAGCGCACTACTTTCAGACTATCTCTATCCTTTGGTCTTGGCAGAAGCTGGCCCATAAGAACGCGCAGTCTATTATATAAGTCTATGGTTTTTACCTGCTGAGTAAAACATCCTCATCGTGTTTATAGAATGATTAAAAAAAATGTTTATAAAAGAAAGGAACAATCAGCCGCGGTTTCAAAAAGTTAATTTCATAATAATATTATTAACTATTTATATTACAATTATTTTACGTAGCACTATATAAATATGGCATATTTTAATATTTCAACAGCGACATCTTGCCGCTTCTTTCTATCTCACAAAATTACGCTTTATCCAGCAAGCGTGTCGAAGCGTATCGCAGCGTATCGCAATACCGTACATACAATTAAAGTCCAGTCGCAATCAAGCGATACGCCAGCGATGCAACTTTAAATCTTCAATCTCTCCATAAGAATTTATTTTTAATTTTTAATTAAGCTTTAATCAAGCTTCTGATCAAAAGCTGTATATAGATTGTTTCTCCTTTTCATTCTATATTAGCTCTCATTGATTTTAAATAAAACCGTGAACTAGTTCAACGGTTCTTTGTTTTTCTAACGAATTAAAAATTAAAACGAAATTACAGCGAAGTTAGCTTTATTTGGCGCAACTGAATTAAAAATAATAAATTGAACAGCTTATTTAGTTTTCTCAGGCAAAAATAGTCGCGAGATTCGAGTTGTAGATATGAAATCGCAACAGAATCTATCGACCTGTTCTATTTCCGTTAAATGAGCAAAATTATAACAAACATGACACGGCACTGAAGCGAGCTCAGGGCCGATTGAACATTCTAGAAAGTCTATATGACAAATAACACATCATCGGTAACAAAACACGATAAAATCTATTTATTTCACTCGCACTATCTAGCATTTTTCGCATATATTTGCATCTAAAATAAGACGACACAAATCTATATGAACGTCAAGAAGAGAAAGAGTAAAATCGCCTAAAATACAAATGGAGAACGGGCCTACAGATACATATTCAATATATACAAATTTCATTTCACGGGTCCCTGAATCCTTTAACAATATAAAACACCTGTTCGTGTTGCTCGAAGAGCCTCCAAAGGCAAAAAGTGCGAACGACGCACGAAAAGACCTGGAAGAGGCCTAAAGCCGGTCCTGGCGGAGCGAGATGATTCGTGACATCGGCGCGCTCAGCCAGCGGTTACCATGACGACCGGCGATCATCTTCCCACCAGCGCCTACTCGTCGTCCAACGTAACACCCGCCAGCGTCGCCACCACCACCACCACCGAGGAGAGCCAGGCGAAGAGGAGCAGGACCCCTCCACGGCGGGGCGGGCGACTCAGTCGCTCGCGGTCGGTTGGCTCGTGTCGACGAAGGGGGTACTCGCGCGCACGTTTCGAGCGTCTCGCGTGCCGTAAACGCGCGCACGCGTGTGTGCGTTGTATGTGTGTGTGTGTGGGGGTGCGTGTGCGTGCGTGCGTGTGTCGTTACACCTCCTACATGCTCCGAACACGCCGTCGACGTCGTTGTCTCGGTCGTCGCGATCTCGTCGGATAAAGCGTCTCTCCTTCTCTCTCTCTCTCTCTCTCTCTCTCTCTGTTTTTCTCAGTCCGTCGAGACGCACTTTCGGCCGCGACACCGAATTCCCTTCCGTCGCGCCCCCGCTCGGTTCACTCCCCCACACGTTCAATAATGAGGGACATGGCAGGTAAGATCGCCGAGCTCAAGTTCGAGGCACCCCTCGCGCGCTTCGAGGAGGAGGACACCGCCAGTCTGAAGAACATGAACCTCCTGACAGGTGCGAAACGTGCGCCTTATTTACACTACTCCGCCGCTCGCCCCGGGGCTGCCGCCCCGGCCGCGACGCGCACAGCCTCGGCCGTCGCCCGGGGCACGTGAGGCCCGCCGAAGGCCCAGCTCGAGCTTCGCGACAAAGATGGAAATAATCACGGGCCCCGCGAGCTCCCACGTTAATTGGCGTAAACGATATTGCGCGCGCGCGCTCCTATTTTGCACGCCTTTAGCCAGGCGGACGGCCGAGACTTTCGTGGAAATATTAAATCGCTCGCGGCGGCTTCAGCGGTGATGTAACTCTATAAGTATAAGGTGCCACGACGTGACTCGCGACCTGAATTTTGATTCTCCGAAACGATTCTCCAGGGGGGAGGGAGGGGGAGCGAAGGGGTGAATCGATCTCTCGTGCCACGAGAGGATCAAAAGACCGAGGAAATACACGCGGCGCGTTTCTCAGGGGCCGACAGGTGCTCCGAGCCTCGCGGTTTTGCGCAACGGGGCCTGGCGAATCTTGGGCGTCCGATCGGGGCGCTCTCGACGCTCGGGATGCTCGAAAGAATTCCTATACCTGCGCGGCAGCCCAATCGAGAAATCTGGATTTATTTTTACCACAATGTACATTGACTGTAATCTCCGTTTAACTTGGATCTGTTTTTCTTTAGAACTAAACAAGATAAAGGAGTAACAATAATATGCTAAACCGAGATAAAGTTAAGCTACATTGATGAAAATGGACATCAGACCGGGCTCGGGCTTTACTCCGAATTTATTTTTGTCCTTCGGCCGCGTCACCGTGAAATCGTCGCCGGTTAACTTCGCAGTAGGATTCCCTCGAGTTTCCCCGAAATGTGTAATGTTCGCACGAATACGGCGACGTTCGAGCACCAGCTGCTCCTCTGTCGACACCCACGATTTTTTGCCGCGACGAGCCAATTTCAATCAGGGCGATAATAACCGACTCTTTCTAGATCACAGGGATGCAGACGATCCCTCGAGATTCCGTCTCTGAGGAAATAAGTAATCCGTCCGAGTCTTTGATCAATATTCGCAATCAGTGTACGCCGCTTTATGTTTATATTTTCCGTGTAATTTAATTTCTTTCTGTGCGATAAGACGTCAATTATACGGATTCAAAGCCGTCTCGTGGATCTCTTGCAATTCTACCTCGCGTTATCTGCGCCGCAGAATCGACTTGAGAAGAAATATATATATATATATATATATAAAAGTAGATCGCGATGAGAGGGATGAGTACTCTTATTGGAGCGACGACGCGCGGTGTCACATCCGATAACGCTCGATATTGCGACCTCGGTTCATCTTTGCGTTTCAGCAATATCAAAGTGCGACGCGTCAAGGATAAGTCTAGATCGGGATTAGTTCGATGAAGGAGAGAACAATTGTCCGCGTCACTGGCTGTTAAAGCGACGTGTAAATTAAAATGAAGAATCGTCAATATCCGCGTAATTAAGAGACATATTCCTCGCGTATTTTCTCGCCTCGCCTCGCCAGATATCCGTATCTCTTAATCGTTCTCCTGACTCCGCAGAACAATTATTGGACGCCAGCCTGGACGCGAATTTCGGCGAGAACTGCAACGCGAACGAGCCGCCTACGACACACGAGAACGGCACCGACATCCTCCAGGAAGGAACGTTCAGCCCGTTCAGCGGCAGCCTCGAGGACCTCGTCAACACCTTCGACGAGAAGATCACGTCTTGCTTCCGCGATTATGGCACTGACGTGGAGTCGTTGGCTCCGGTGCAGGTGCGAACGCAGGAGGAGATCATGAACGAGTGCCAGTAAGTCGTTCACACCACCATAATTGATAATTATCCTAACGAGATCTCAAAGCGTCTATTGTAGTACGAGATTATTATCACGTGTTACATGAAGGTTAATCCCCAGTGCATTGAGAGAAAAATATAATTACTTCTGAACTCAGCCATACGCTGTAAACTCCTATGGGTTGCAACTGCTCCTACTCAATATTTGGTTAATTTGAAACAATGAGATAAAATTAGCGACATATTAAGCCTTACTCAATATGTTGTTAATTTATCTAACTTAACTTCCATGGCAGCCAAAATTTTTTACCTTTTTTTTTAGTCAAAATTAAAATGAAATATTGCCAGGTAGGGGCAGCGGCGATCTATGAAATAGTTAAAAATGATTCAAATTGAATATAATTTGACACTATGAGTTTAACAATGTAATTTTATAATATTTCTATCAATAAATATGATTAACTTAACTATATGCATCATGTTAACTGTAATTATCATTAGAAATATAAAATTGTGGTTGGGTCCAAAAGTAACTACATTTTTTTTTTAGTGTGGTAGAACTTTTAATAATCATAAGAGCTTTTCTCGTCGTTAAAAACCATCTCGTCGTCGCGCGCGCATTTGACCTCATTGACGCAATTACTTTAATTAATTCTAATTAACTGTACTCGTAAGCAGTCGCAAACCTGCAAACGTGCGTGCAACCGCGGACGGTTGTTCGATTCGCGAGAACCTGGTTACAAGGTATACCGGTTTTGCCGCGTATCAACGGGAAATAAATCACGACGTGTCGACGACGCGCAGAGTACACGCACCTGAAAATTACCGGGTAAACGCGTGCGTATTAAAAATCGACGTTTACGTTTTGCGGACTCTCTCGCGGGTCCGTTTCTTGGCTCGAAAGTGACGATTGCCGCAGCGGAAATAATCACTTATCGCATTACCGTTAACCCGTTTTCCTCGTCATAATAGGCGCGTGATACGTAACGCGCAATAACGGAGGGAAGCATACCCGTCCGCTCTCGGAGAGTAGGACGCGGTCCAGTAATCTATTTCATCTTGATTACTGCTCGCCAACGACTCGCGCTCTCTCTTTCTCTCTTCCCGCGCCTCTCTTTCTTCGGAACGCGTCAGCAATTTCACTTAATGCTCCGTTTAATGCGATGCTGCAGCACAGTGCAACCCAATTACGTGTACAATTTCGCAGCTCATTTATATCGGCAGCCAAAGTGTCTCGTTGGATGTAAAAATTTGTTGAAATGGACGCTTGCGTGACACAGTTTTAAATTAAATCCAAATGAAACTGGACGATTTACTGTACACGTATCGGCGTGTTAATCGGGTGAATTTATTATCCGAGACGAATATATCTAAAGACAAAAGTTAAAAAAATTGATCGAAAATACCTAAAATCTGTTCTTATACTCGCGATGATATTCGACAAGCAATCGATTTCCCAATGGAGGAAGTGTGTCGACACAGTACTCTCTACGCGATGTTTGCGGCACACGTTGCAGCTTTCTCTCCAAAGTAGCCACAGCGTCGCCGCTCCGCACCAAAAAAAGTGCATCTCGATTGTATGATTCGTGTATGAACGTTTCCTTTTAATACAGTTGTCGATTGGCGTTTATTTAAAATTAATAAATCAACATTAACATCTCGCAAATAGAGAAAACAGCACCAAGCACGACAGACCTGTCGTGCTTGGTGCTGTTTTCTCTGTTTGTTGATTTATTAATTTTAAATAAAGCATAGATGTTAAATCAAATGTATTATTTTGATGAAAGTAATTAGACGCTTGTAGATTCCGGATATGAATTTGCTTTTCGATTTTATATTACAAAATCGAAAGGAGATTCGATGATTGGCTTTTAACTTAAATTACTGTTTACTTTTCTGTTAATAATACACAATGCTTAGTGAGACTTCATTTGACATAAAATCTTTGTCCTTACCCGTTACGCAACAAACGTATACATTCAGTAAAGTACGGTGAGATCTTTCAAGGCAACCTTGACGGACCTCTCCGGCGAGACATGTTGACGTAGGCATGATTCCCGCTGCGTCATAGACGTAAGTTTGACCGCAGATATACTCGAGATATGACGTAATTTCTGATTGAAAAAGTAAGCGGTCATTTTCCAAATTCCTTCAGTTCCAGTAAACTGATAATTTGGGATATTAACAAGATTTCACGAATAAATTGAGTCACCAGAAATGTATGGACGTTATATATCTAGTGCACACTGTGTAACGTTTCGGAGCTTATGGTCAGCTTTACGGATTTTGAAGGGGTCGAGGTTTCACGCTACGATAGACGATCCCGGCAAATATTTTAGTCGCAGAGTGTAAATTACAGTCGCGACACGCTCACGGGCGGGAGGCAAGGCTGCACGTCCTAACGAGCATAACCGAGCGGCAGCAGGTGAAACTCAACGAAGCGCGAAATTGTCTCTTCTTCCGCGCGCAACCACGCACAAAGCTGTTAAATCTACATTGGATCATTCGCCTCATCATCCGCCCTTGTGCGACGCTACTGCGCGATTCTCGATCGGTTCGCTAATTTCTTGCACGATGCGAGTGCGAGAGTAAGTAATTCGCAGATGCGCTAGATTTTTTTCTCTTCGAGTATTCCCTACGCAACTCTCTTTGTCTCTACCGACGAAACAGAACATTGTATACATTTTTCATAGAACTGTAAGAGGATGTTGAAAATTCAGCTGTTCAGAAATTTATGATCGTGAAGGGGATTCACGGAAAGAAAAGCATCGCAGCTCAGAAGTATTTTTGAAGAGATTGCGATAAATGAAGGAAGAACCGCTCCAATAACAAACGGGTTTCTTTTTCCTCTCCCTCCTATCCTTCTTTTCTCCTGGACAAGAAAGAAGTCTGTCCCTCTATGATTCGTGCTCTCTCCGGAATGGACGACTCAAATGCCATTGATCGGTCTTACGGGCGGCGTTGCGAAAGGGCGTTCGGCGAGGGTGGCACTATTCAAATGGCACGTCCTCTCCATTCTGATGACTAATAAGGCCATCGACCCGATTGCGATCGCGACAAAGCCGCGGTAGCGATGCGAGCGCACGCGTTCGCTCGCATTCTCTATCGTCGCGTATTACGCTGCTCGTCGCAATCCAACGCGTTTAAAACGCAGTTTCTACGTAATTTTCCAGCCGCACTTTCTAGCGCGAGGCAGAATGCGACGTCCCAAGTGCTGACCGCGCCGGAAACGCGTGTCGGATGGAGATTAATACGTCTATCCCCTTGATGATCTGCACGTAACACCGATCATCGTCGCGTGCGACCGATATACGATTACGAGCTTCTCGGAAAAACTAACTCTATGAAATAGAAAGTGGAAAAGTTTAATATAAAGCGCTTTATTTAATATAAAAAAATTTAAGATAAAGCGCTTTAAACTAATCGCTTTGGTAACTAAAATTACAAAATTTGTTAAAAGTTGATCAAATTGATTTTCAGTTTCAAAGAATTTTATATAGAGATTAATATATATTTTTTCCAGGATATATTTGATTATTAATTATTCAATTATTAAATGTTATTAATTATTCAAAGTTAATGTTTTTCTCTCTCTTTGTTTTTGTTAATTGACTCGCGTCAGATTTCTGTCGTCTGATAAATGAAAATAAGTCCTTTCCCTTATTGCTATTACGTCTCGTGAGTGTTTTGATACTGACGAAAACGCGTGGCATGAAAATTTAATCTCTGTTTTGCTCCTTCGTTCGTATCGAGCTACACCACCCTCCAAACAGAGGGCGAACGTCAATATCGGCGCGCATGCGCCTCGGGGTGGCGACGGCCACATCCACGGGATGTTACGGGGGTGAATTTATACGTGGAGGCTATAAAACAATATGTCGGATTTTAATTAAGGAGGAATTTCTAATCCTTTTAATGTTCTCATCCTCGCTTTCTTCCGCTCTCTCCTTTGTACGGATTTTGTGGGAAGCACCGAATTTGAAAGAATCGATAGGAGAGCTGCTTGTGCAAAATTGCGAAATCCCCATTTTTCGTTGAGATTACGCTGATTTTACAATCGCTGAGCTTCCTTTTATCCTCTCTCATGTCGGCTTGTGATTTTTGAGCGAGCGCTCGGAAAGAAAAAAAAAGGGTAAATTAGCTTTGGCGGAGGCTTCGTACGTACCGCGATATAAAATGTCTGGCCTTTCCGATGCGAACAACGTGTGCGCTGAAGATAAAGCCACTTTACATTAATCAGAGACTCAAGTGGACTGAGTTGACCTCGATTTATTAACCCACGGCATCAGATGGTCGATCAATGCGTTGACTCTCTCTCTCTCTCTCTCTTTCTCTCTAATATCCATTGCAGTCATTTTTCTGTTTCCACAAATATAAGTACATAGAGACATGTAGGCAAAACAAATATCTAGATCGAAACAGACACATGCAAAACAATTATCTAATCTCTCCAACATATTATAGATTTTAATTATTTTGTTTACTAAAAATATAACATTTCTTCGCACGATTCTTTTCACAAGAATTAAAAATTTCCAACTTATACGTGTTTTAAATCTAAGAAATTTATGTGAAATAATTGATTTGAACTTTCTGAGAAATATTGATTCATAGAAAAGTAAGAAATCGCGAGCTTCTTATCGATTTTATTTAATAAGTATTCGAAGAAAGTGTGGGGAAGATTCTTGAAAGATGAACATTTCAACTTAACGAAACTGAGATATTTTAAGACAGAGCTTTGAAACTTGACTTTTAAAGCATGTGGCTTTCGTCACCCATTGACGGCAAGAGAGGTCGCAGGACATTCGAGGGAAAAGAAATAAGCAACTGATTGGTACTTCGATTCGCCTGAGGATAATACAGGCCTGAATGCCGTTTTTGCTGCTCGGCTCCCACGAGATACATTGTTCGCAAATTTGCGCCGCGAGGGGCCTTCGTTCCGGCGCGGCCGGTCTTCGCATGAAAAATCACTTCCTCCAGATAAGCGGCACGTCGTTGACTTACGTTTTGTTTGTACACGATTAAATGTCTTATCTATGCATTGCGTACACGTATACAATGCGTAACGCAGGAAACGCCCACAGCCCGCAGTGATTCACGCGGCGTCCTAGAAAGTCCGTCGCTCTCATCACCGTAGAGGGTCCTAAATGTGTCCTAATGGCAATCCTCACACGGGTATTATATAAAATGATATAAACACCCGCGGTATTAAAAGACGAAGATCCCTGACAATGAGTGAGAAACCTGTCTCTCTCTTTCTTCAGCTAAATATAGGTTGTTCCAAATGCATGTTTCTACATTGTGGTACAACACACGTTGGCATGACTCAATATCGCGGCATTATATCATCCTCGCAGGAACATCTGCATTTATTGATCGCGCATTACACATCGTGCTCTCGTAAATCGTGTCCTTCGTGCTAAAATTACTCGACATCTCTGTCATACGTTCTCATTAACCTTTAGATGGATACCGGAAACTATTGTGACATCTCTATGAACAAACGTTTTCTTTACCCACCTGTAAAGAGTACAGTAAAGAGTAAAAGGATATATATATAGAGAGAGAAAGAGAGATTAAAAATTATATTTTTAATATTAACAAAAGCATATTTAAAGCATTAGGAAAAAAGAATTGAAATAAAATAAAGATTAAAGGATATTTTGCGGAAAAATCTCATTATTTTAATGATAGTAAAATGATTAACAATATTATAATCCGATTAAAGTTTTGAAGCTAAAATGGAAAATTATCTTCTCGTACCTGTTTAAGAAAATTGCATAGGCTTATTTCTGCTATAAAAAAAATTATTCTACAAAAATTTTCACATAAATATGAAAATTGAAAAGCTAAAGCGGTATCGAATCATTCAGTAGATAAGCCAAAAAAACCGATGACACATAAATTTAAAGCCTCTTGACTTCCTCGACTAGAGAATGGTGTGGAGGATATGAGTCATTTGTTAAGAAATTCTGCCTCTGTTTACATGTACATAAGCGATTGCTAAGATCAAGCAAGCGATTGACTTTTAGCAGACTCCAAAAGATCTTTTGCGTCTCAATGACCGCGTCTCAATATATTCAACATTGAATCTTTTCAGGATGTGGTGGACGATCACCGGAACTTTCGGGAATATATTACCCATCGACTGGAGCAAATCCTACGCACGGAAAATGCATATGCCCGCTTTAAATTTAAACGAAGCACCCGCTTCGACGGAGAGGTAGATACGTTTCTTGCGCGTTTAATTATCACAAATACAATTACTTGTCGAAAGTTTACTTTGCGACGATTATGCATATTGAAAATGAAATTTTCTCGAAACTATTGTTAATCGTAAATTTTATTTTCTCACGTCATTAGTACTTGTAAATTCAACGCTTTCATTTTTTGTTCGCTATAGACCTGAGCTAGAGGATTTGAGTAGCGAAGATGAGGCAGTTGCCACAGATTTGGATATGCATGCTTTAATCTTATCTAGCAGTACCGATACTCACAGTCCAGAAGAACCGCTGAAGACCGCCGAGGAAGTTCTTCGCGAAATAGATGACATAATGCAGGTACAATCTCGGCGCAATAAAGTATCTTTGTCGATGCAGTAATAATTAAACAAATGATTAATGACGTTGTCGTCGCCGTAGGAAAGTCCGTCAATGGAAAGATCACCGGATTCAGAAGGTTCTTTATTGGACAGCGACGAGGCTTTGGAAAGAAGTAGAGAAGTACTTGGATCACCACTTCACGAAAAGAGTATGTTTTGAAATACTAATTACATAATAAAGATATTCATATTAAACATACAGATAAATTAAGTTTTAAAATAAAGATATATGTATGTCATAAAACGTTAAATGTATTTTTACTATTTTTAGAATTAAAGCAACTTTCCTCCAGCCAACTGACTGAACTTTTCGGAGAGATGGAATCCTTGGTTGCGGCTTTGAGCGAAACATTGATCGCCGAGCTTGCGCTTCGGGACGAGTTAGAATACGAAAAGGAACTCAAAAACCAGTTTATCTCTTTACTGTTGGCTGTGCAAAATCGACGTAGGCAGCATCATGTTACAAAGAAGAGAAATCAAATGCAAAATGGTACTAGTCCGTTACCGCAACATAGGTCTTTGCAAGAGCCGAAGGTAATATACCGCTAACGTTACGCATTTACCTATAATTAAATATTCTACATCATATCGGCTATTAAATTACGAATACTTTTACAGAAAATAAATTTCCAATGAAAAATAATTTTTAGCCTAATTGTTCAATTTAGAGAGAAATAAAAATGATATATAATTATCATTCTTACAGTACCTGACGACCGTTATTCCATATCATACAGACAGTGGTCCGCCAGACAATCAAGCCTTGCAAGTACTTATCAAAAGTAAGTGTTTAAGAACATAGTTTTATATAATTAACTAATTACACGTATTAATAATATATTTACTTTTGCAGTATTAAAAGCTATTAGCGAAGACAGCCCGACAGTACCTACTTTGCTAACAGATTATATACTCAAAGGTAATTAGATTTTTAATTCAATTTTACTAAACCCTATTCACTGTAAACATTAATAATTTTTTTAACTTAAATTATAAATATATAAACATTACTAATTATTAATAATTTTTAAAAAGTATTTACAGCAAGTTTAAAAGTATTAAAATTGCTGTTTTGGTTTCAGTGTTATGTCCGACTTAAAGCAAAATATGTGGAAAAGAAAAACGAAATGTCAACAAAATATCATGTGCTCTCTTCTTCTTGCCAGTACGCTTTCAGCCGTCATTGTGCCGCATGTTATTGCGTAACTAGCTTATAAGTTGTACTTCAGTCACACTCGATTACTGTATTGGCTGTAGACATAGATAAGGTCTCCGCTATTCTATCTAGTCTTAATTTATATATATTACGATATGTATATTATTTGCTTAAAGTATCGTAAGTATATTTTTAATAACTCGCGCAACATATATTATTGACTCGCGTAAATCGTCATTTTCTTACGATTTTCATATTTATATTGTACCATGACTCACACATCAATTCAGTTTTGTATTTTTTTCTTGTACATAAAAATCCCGAGGGAAAGCTTTCATGCAGAGTCATCACAAAGACAGCACAGAGCTCCTTATATAGGGTCTTACAAATCGCTACTTGTGTAGATCGGTTTCTATTTAAGGAATTCGAATTAGTGTACATTGTTGTAATGCTAGCTAGTATCTAGAGATACTTCATTCACCGATATATCAGCTCAAAGAGTGAAAATCTTGCAGTGACGGTTAAATCACTTGCCCCACCATACGATAATGTAATTATTCTTACTCAACACGCAAAAGTTCAGGACACTGTGTTTGTTAAAGTAAAAAAAAAAAAATAAATTAAACGACCTCATTGCTCTCGGATATAATTTTTTGTTAACTCAGTTGCATCGTTGTTTGTGTCCTTATACCTTGATTCCTCCATCGTGATTTTTCATTTATTTGCAAACGTATATTTTAGAATATAATAAATATATATATATTTATATATGTATTGCGCAGACATACTTTATTATTAGAAAAAAATATATTCAGTTTGTTATTACTATTAAGTACGATCGCAATTATATAAAAATTTTGAAGATTAGCAACAATATCGTACTTTACAATTTCGTACATTGCGGGGCTAAACAGCTAGGTTGATAGCAACAGTCTGAACCTCGACGATACCATTTGAACGTCTAAAAGTAAATAATATAATTGTACGGAGTATCTACTTTAGGATACAATGTATATCCAAAATTTATGTGGTACAATTATACAAATCCATAATAAAAATCTTGCTGGCTTGCTTCAAAGGATTAAACTCATTGAAAGAATATATACATACACCCTGTTGAACATAGCTCCGGCCAGGTATTTCTTCCTTTTCAACATCATGTATATTGGAAACTTTAGAAATTGTTGCAGTCGAGGTATAAGTAACCAAAGGCCTTTTAGAAGCAAATGTCCATGCTGGTTTACATTCATCAGGGCTCGGCTTAACATGCCACGTTTCAGGATCGTATCTACGATCGTATTTAATGCATAACGGTTTGATGTCGTTGCTACGTCTGCAATTGATTAAGACAGTTCCTTTATTTCTCTTCAATCCTAATCGAATTTTTTTAAGGCCAACAATTCAATTTGAGCATCTATCTTCGAATGAAAAATGAATGTTTTTCTCACAAACAATCCATCTTCGCAAAGAGACACTTTAAACGTCGTAACTCTTGGCCGGCACTACACGTTCTATTAGAGAACCCCCAATTTCCAAGCGCTTCTGCCACACCGGTACCTCTGGAAGACTCGTACGTGCACGGCATCGTTGCCATTTTTTTCCGAATACTTGTCAATTTTATAAAAATATGTATAAATATATCGCTCTACAAAAAGGTAAACAGATTCAATGGCCGTTAACTATGAAGTTTGTTGATGTGCAACCTTTGAACTTCTTTTTAAACAGTTGGACAAGTCTTCGCAGATACGATAGAGCTTATATACGCTCTGTATGGCACAGACACACAACGTAAAATTCATACAAATCAATGAATTTGGTAAACAATATAATGTATCAGAAATATAATTTGATTCTTACAATAAATGTATCTTTATTTTAATCTAACAGTAATAACATAATGCAGAAGGATATATGTATATACATGTATGTGTGATATATATATATATATATATTATATATATATATATATTATATATAAATATATTATATATATAAATACATACATATATATTTATGTATAATAAATGATCTAATAGTAAAATAGTCCATCTTTTTGAGTGATCTTCAATATTTATATCTTATACCCAAATTATATCTTATAGCATATATTGACGTAGAATGTCACATCAAAAATTGTTCATGACATCATTGATTTTACATGTTATACTTTTGTTATCATCTGCATTAATATTCACAAACCATCTCTTCTGACGTTTTAATACAGAGACAAGACCACAATTAAACACAAGTATATGCACTGAAAATAATATTTTCACACAATAAATAATTATAATATAAATTAATCAGTTGTAATATTTTATCATGTATAAGAAGGGTGCTTACCATTGTTTACTGAATCTTTCCATCAATGTAACCTTTTATAGCAGTTTGGCATTCCGCGGAGCACCAATGTTGAATCAATAAGTATGTTTCTGATTCAAGTGCGGCGTCTAATTTTTTCCGTAAACTGTGACGTAGCAAAGCCTTTGTTGCTTCCATAGACTAAAAAGAACAGATTTTTATAAAAAATATAATTGATTTGAAAAAAAAATCAATTGTACAAACATGCAGATGTGAGTCTTTCTCCATATAATATTTTATACAAATATTCTTCTTGTTAAGTCTACATTCATTACATTCATTAAAATACGCTCAATATTGCAGAAAAAATGGATTTTATTGCCAATACTTTGTGAATTATTGTACGTTATATCACATTTCTGTATCTTATAAATGAAATGAAGACAATGTCATAAATATTAAAAAGTTTCGTAATTACGAGTCATGTGGGAGCAAACATAGAATCGAGAATGCAAAATTAGCATTATTGCCACTAGCGTTAATGTAATCTCGCTTATGACAATCGAATCTAGCGCAGACAAGTACGTACACGATTGTGAATATGTTTATCAAAGCTTGGTTCTTCGTTTCTCTGATAAGCGCGAGTGTCAGTGTGTATACGACAATCAGCAGTAAGGCTAACAATATTACGTTCAGATATATGAAGGGAGTTCGTATACAAAATTATACTATGTATAGATAGTTTTCACAAGTGTATAACGGCATGATAACTCTCTGTTCAATCAAAATAGGTTGAAGGGGAAAGCGATTTACATAACTGTGAACCATACGAGGTATGTAATGTAATTCATGATAGATTTTGGATGCCCGGCTTAACGGAAAGACTTTGCCGTTGTCCTAATGGTAAAGAATGTCCATGGCAATGGACGAAAACCTTTGATAATTCAACAATGTTCCTCAATAATAGGTCCATTCTGAAGGTAATCAAAATATTGAGCTAATTATTCTAAACAAATATCTCTTTTTGACATTTCTAACAGTCACGTTTCCTGTTCTGCACACACAGTTCTGCACACAATTAATGGAACTAGAGACATGTGCACATAGACAAGAGGCAGTGATAGTATATGGGGAAGGTGATACGAATAATAGCTATATAATACCGTATAACGTGACAGTAAGTTGCATATGTCCGCAAACACATTACTGGAAGTTGAAAAAATACACGTACGAAGAATATGGTCTCGTTCAAATATTCAGATGTGTCAAGGTACATCTTGTATTATAATACGCAGAGAAAGTCGCTTTTGTATTTTACGAGACTTTTTTTTAACAATTTAAAAATTTTTCTATTTTACATCCGCATGATGTAAACATTTATATAATTCTATATGTATAAAACTAGTAATTCTCTCTTGTAGTCTCACGTAGTCTCCTTTATTTTGAAAGAAAAATATTTAAACCATGCAGGAATGGAAGAGATTTATAATTTAATGTTTTAATTATACGTTATTTTTATACGTAATTTTTAATTTATCATAAATATATAATTATTTATTGAATGCAAATTTTTCAATGCAGAAAAGAATGTGCGAATCTTTGGAGTTTTGCGGTTACATACGATCTGATCTGTATTCAACATACTACAGATGTACATGTCCAGAAAAACATTTATGTGTTTTTAAAGATAAGACACAAGTATATATACAGGAACTACTCTATTCTGGGCCTGCTTATATGGCTTATTGTTACCGTTACTAAATATACAAAAATGTTATAATTTAATAAATGTAAAAAAAAATTATTAAAAATGTTTTTAACGATATTATGTATGTATAAAATATAATACATGTTAAATATATCTTTCGAGAGCTCAATAAAATTAAGAGATATTGTTGTACGTCACTGACTGACAATTTACCTGTGATGATTGATCACTCATAGCCCGTAATGATGGTAATAATTCTACTTGAAATCGATCAGGCCATAAAACTCGAGTAACAAGACCAGCTCTTAATGCTTCGCTTGCTGTTAGAGTTCTTCCACCCAAGAGAAGTTCACTCGTCTATTGAAATGTATGTAGATATATTTTTCTATTATTTTCACATTATGAAATTGTTTGACTTACAATTGCACTGCCCAGAATATGTGATAGGGTAAAGACTGCAGCGCCTTCGGCAATTTGCCCTAATTTTCCGTAAGGTGTACAGAATGTTGCCTTATCACTAGCAATTACAAGATCAAAAAGAGGCAACATCGTTACTCCGAGTCCAATCGCAGCACCCTGTACGCCAGCCACTATAGGTTTATTGAAAGTAGCCAAGCTTTTTATGAAATCCCTGAAAAGGAGAAATAAAAATTTCAATATCATATAAAATACTATTATAGATCAGCCATCGTGATTGAACATATCTAAATACATACTTGACGGCAAGAGCCAATTCTTGAGCAACAGTTCGTCGTTCCTCCTTATTTGTATGTAATAATGTTGAAAGATCGAGTCCTTCACAAAAACTTGTACCCGTAGATGTTAATAATACTACTCTACATTCATCATCTCTTTTTAATATTGACAGAGCCTCTTTGAATTCTTGCATCACCTTTGCAATATTATTAAAAATAATACGTTTAGCAATTTATAACGATTTGTAGATCCGTTCGAGTGCGAAAGTACTTACTTGCAATGTGAGAGCATTTCTTATTTTTGTCGAAGAGGATGGCGTAAGAATTAATTGTACCAAATTACCGTGGCGGCGCACATTTATTTCCTTATTACTGAATTGACTTTGCACTTCCGTTTTTGTTTTGTTACTATCTAAGTCCAACGTTTTCACGGTATTTGTATTTACTGGAATATTGTATTATTTATTATATATATTTAGCTCAAATTACTTTTAACATTTTATCATTTTCTCACATGATGAAAAATAAACAAATTAACTGTTATATTTTTATTTTACAAAGAAGATATTAGAAGTTTACCTTTATCTTTGTTCTTTCGTGTGGTCGCAAGGTTTCTGGTGTTGACGACTGAAAGAGCGGTAGCCGCTTCAGCAAGACATGCAGACAATTCATCTGCCTCTTTCAAAGAATTGTCAGCATTATTAAGCTCATTTGCTTTGGCAAAAGTCACTTTGCTTCTCATAATCTTTTTACTTTTGGCGGTTACTTTCCCCGTTACTGTGCCATTCGACGATCTGGTTGTAACTTTACTCGAAACATTGTCTTCAACCGCGGGAATGTTTTCCTGTTGCTTCCCGATTTTGTCGACTTTCTTGATTTCCGATTTCTTACCGGGACGCGCAACGACAGGAACTTTTTCTTCTGCATTATTAGCAATAGCATTGTTAGCAGCTGTAGCAGCAGGTGTAGTAGCGGTGGTACTGGTACTGGTGGCAATAACATCAGTATCANACTTTTGTACTGTTTTCTTCTTCTTCTTGGAAATATTAATCTTCTCTTCTTGCGAGTCTCGTCTCTTTTTGGCAGATCTCAAGGAATGAACTGTTCCGTCTTCTAACTTTGCGGACTCGGTAGACTTCTCAGGTGCGTCAATGCTAACTCTGGGACTTCCGGATGCACTCGAAAATGAACTAGACGAGTGTCGCCTGATGATGATGGACGCATCGGCCGCATTTCGAATCTTTGCTGGAAGAATAAATTCTGTGGGTGAAGTAGGAGTTCTTGGCGTGGCCTGCTCTCCCATCTTTTTGTCTACTTGAGCATCAGTCGGATTAATCGCCGTTCTCTTTGATCTCGGTGAGACTTTCGTGACATTTGCGATAGTTGACGTACGCAATCGCAGCACGGCATTGCGAACCAGTTTCTTTCTAATTTTAAGTTCACGTTGCACCTTTTGCAAGTCCATTACCTTCGCTCGTGACTTCGTAATAGGAACCAAACGTTTTCTATCCGGCTGCTCGACATCGTACAGTAAATTGACAACACCTTCGTCCTGCAACAATCTATCTATCTCATTTTTATTCTTCTTCTTGGGTTTCACATCGCCGGATGGACCTTCGGCTATCCGTTTCGGTAATTTTGAGACAGCTCTCGGAGGAGTCTTCTTCGACGGCGAAGTTAACTTAGGTTTCAGCTGAACAGATTTGTTATCAATAGGCATTTTTTGGCGCAGCAATCTCTTGACTACCATTTTCTTCTTGCGAATCGGCCCCTTTTTAGCGAGATTAGACTTCCGTTTCAAGGGAGAATCTTTATTCAAAACTGGTTCTACCTTATCCTCGGATTGTTTTTTACTATATACTACTTCTTTCGCGACGGTTTTTTCATTATTTACAGCATCATCAATGGCTGCAACGTGATTCTCAATCTTCGAGCTATCACTAGAAACAGACTTTTCTTCAGTTTGCTTTTTACTTATCGAAACTTTACCCCTGTATACCTTCTGCCGTTTTATCGTATTTTGTATTTCATGCTCCCTCGCTTTTTCGGTGGGTTTGCGCTTTCTGCCTGATCTCGACTCATCCATTCGTGTACTCATCTGCTCCTGATTTTTCTTGTGAGGCGAAGAATTCTGATCAGTCTTGACTGATTTTGTATTTGGTTGAGCGTTTTCACTTGCTGAATCTGTATTAGCTTCCTTTCGCTGCGTAGCGAGCTGAGTCTTCTCGTCTTTAGACGCTCTGTTGGGCGCGCCTCGGAATGTTTTCTTTTTCCGCGATGGAATCTTTTTAGACGATATAGGCAATTCGAGGAGCTGCTTCAGCGCTAATTCTCGTTCAACCAACGGATCGAGTTTCGGTGGATTGCTTTGCTCGGAGTGTTCCACGTTTGATGGTGTTTTACTCTCTTCTGTGAGGACTGGTGGTTTTAAAATGGACCAATCAGGATCAATGTCGCCTTCTAATATTGCCAATAATTCTTTGTTATCGGAATTACCGTCCGTGCCTGCTTCCGTTGTTGTGTTCCCAACTGTCGTTTTTTTATCGCAGTTAGCTGGCGCCGATTGCGTAGTTACAGAAGACGGGAGCGCAGTCGAAGAAGCGGTTTGCTGTGACAGTGGTATAAGTTTTGGTACCGAACTCACTGGGCCACCTGCCAATTTACTGGACAATCTTTGAGTCAATTTCTTCACAAAGAATATGTCCGGTGCACGTGGTGTATCTATACCCTTTTGCTTTTCGCGAAAACGTTCCTTCAAAACTTCTGTAACTTCCGCCGGTGACGCTATCTGACTGGTTAAATGCCGAGAGCGGCTTTTAGGAACTATGGTGTCGTGCGGCGTCGCGTTAGCCGCACGCGTACCCATACTTCGTGAAGATCTGCTCGCAGCTGAAGTATTCTTTTCACTCTTATTCAATGACATTGAGTCCTTATTAGTCTCTTTATTTTTCTTTTGATTCTCCGTTCGTTCCGTCGATTGCTTCGTTGTATTTTTCTCGGATGTACTTACGATATCATATTCTTTATTTGCAGAAAGAACTTTTTCTTGAGGAGTTACAACTGACTCGTTCGTAACAGCTTGATCTGCCTTCGTCTCATCTAATAAGCTTTTCAACTCGATCTCGACAGAATCATGTACTACTTTTGAAGTTGATTGCACATCTTCTTCCGTATTCTCAACACCCCAATCGTCAAATATATCTTGAATAACGCTTCTTTTCTTCGTCGATGAGTCCACTGTGAGTTCTTTGGGAGCAGACGTGTCATCTTGTTCATCCTCAGTTGTCTCCTGAACGGTATCTTTATGAGTATTTTCAATTTGTGGCTCATCTGTTGCAACTTCCGAATTAACTTCTGTAATTATAATTTTATCATCTATGATAATAGTGATATCTTCTTTATTCTCTTTCTCAGGACTAATTGAAGTTTTACTATCAATCGTTTTTGCTTTAGCATTTTCGTCATTTATACTTTCGTCAATTGCACTCTTTTCACCGATCAGTTCTACAACTTTTGCATCGCACTTATTATCTACATAGTCCGCATTATTTTGCTCTTTATATTGTTCAGCAAATGGAGTGTCTATAACTTCCGTTACTTCTATTATAGTATCCTCAGTTTCCTGACTGTAATCGATTAGATCAATGTCATTGTTCCCATGGTCAGATTCTGAAATTTGCTTTTCCTGCAAGGTAATATTTTCCTGACTGCATTCTTTATCAGCGTCTTTCTCTTTTACAGTAACAATAAGATTATCCGGCATCGTGTCAGTAGCAACTGGAATAGTCTCTTCTACTACTACGATTACCTTTGTCTCTTCTTGTACTAATTTAGTCAGTTCAGCATTAGTTACTATAGAGTTACTCTGATTACTGTTGCTATCGTATTCTTCCTTGATTGTTTCTTCAACTGACTCGTACGAGTCATGAATCTGGCCCCCATGTTCGCTAAGTCTAAGTTCATTCAGCGCTATATCCTGCTTATCTACGATACTGGATTGATTCGCGTCCCGTATTATATTATAGTCATTTCCTAGACTACCCGTTGCCTCTTTGTCTGCTTTTATTATTTTAGATTCAGTTATCACATTTAGGCTTTGGTCTTCCTCGTTGGACAAGTGTTGCGATTCGTGATTCAAATTTATCTGATCCTTCGTATCGTTGATTTCCATCTCTTCCTGTCCAGATTCGTCAATCTCTACTTTCAACTCCCTCACGTCAGACTTCACTTGATTGTTCGCATCGTCGTCGAGTTCTTTAGCAGATACCTCACTGTGGCTTGCACTCGTATTATCCTCTGCAACTACTATATGGATATTGGTATTTTCTACCGTTGATATAGATGAAAGCTTGCATATCTTTGTCAAACTTTGGCCACTTTCGCTCGCGGAAGCAGTGTCTTTTACATCCCGTTCGACGATCTGCGCTGCCTGTGCATCAACATCCGTTTGGATCTCCTCGACCACCAGAACCTGCTGCAAGTCTGCTTGTTCCATGATCAAATACCAAGTTGCTCCGTACTTGTGTCACTAAATCATACAGTTTCCTGTTTCGCAACAAAACAATATCATGATAAAAATCTGACAATATTCGCGCTATCATGCAATTACAAGAACCATAACCTAGTAAGCGGTATTCTACAGAAACGCCCGCGAATGTAAATAATCTCCACGAAAACGATTAAACTCCCACAGAGGACTCTCTTATAAACGAGACGCGAGTTGCGAGCGAACGTGAAAACCCGAGCGCGATCGCGACCGCGTAATTATACGCGCGAGGCACTTCGACCCGCTGTAAGGACGGCTGTTAACGATAAAGCAAGCGCGACTGTCGCGAGAAGGGCAAGTAACGCACCGATCGCGGTATCCGACCGATCCAGTTGAGCGACATTCCGGTAAAACGCGGCACCGAATGGTAGAATGCGGCGAACTCACCGTGTAACGAAGATATACCCATACTTCTTGCATTCCGAGGCGAGGATCACATGATACACGCCGGTCTTCCCGGGGGAACGGCTGCGCGTGTTCGCGCACGCTACTCGGGAGGGAAATCCGCGCCCGCGCGGAGTCTCTAGTCGGTCTCGCGGAGGGAAACAATTATCCCGACGAGTCCAAGCACCATGTTTACACGGAACGAGCCAGAAGCCACGCGCCACGGACGTCAAGTGGAATGCCGTCCGTCGTGGTCGGGGGACTCGGCGTCGCCGCGACGATCCCTCTCGCGATATCGATTGTCGCGCGCGGGATGGACGACGGGCGATCCCTTCCGCAGCTTCCGCGACGCAGCTCACGGTTTTTATCGCTGATTAACGTACGCTCGCACGGGGCCACGGGTACGCTTGTTCGCGGACTCGCTGACGACGTGTGCGTGTGTGCGACACGACACCGAATTCGGTTGCCCGCACTGCCCCCCGGCGCGCTGGCGCACTGTGAAGGCCGTTCCGCATGAAGTTGTTCGAACACCGCGAGCGCGCGCCGGCCGAAATGAAACCCCTGTATATTTCCGCGGAACGAACTGTCGACAAGACCGGTGGGAAGTAATCGAGCTGGTCGCGATGCTCGTGTTGTTTGTTGTCTCGCGCGAGAGGAATCTCATGCGCGGCAGCCTCAGGGCGCAACGCGCGGCGCCAGCGACCGAATTCGTTGAAATTCCTTGCGTACTTCAACTGATAACGATCATCGCGCGTGTCTATTGGTCGACTCCGTTGAACGTTCGACAAATAAAACAAAATTCAGACTGAAGTCTATTTTTTAAAATTTTATTTCTCATAATTTTTACTCCTGGTGTCCCTACACTTATAAAAGATTAATACATTTTCAATGATAGAATAGTGATTGGTAAGTTAAAATACTCGTGACTAATTTTTTATACAACGCTAACTCTGGATAAATTTTCGTGACCATCAAAGGGACCCGAAAGTAATTGAAGATTATTGATATTATCGATTATATTATATACATATAAATTTTTTTATTATTAACATAAATATCTGAATTTAGTTCTGTTAAACTTCGGTTAAAGTAAATTGTGGAATTGGCCCTTATGTCCATTTTTTTAGTCCTAAAAATTAGAAAAAGATGAAAAGTAATTAAATTCGCATGATAATAATAAAATTGCAGTTTTTAATTAAAATTGAAAATACGTTTCTAAACATACATAATGTTTGCGAAACAACAAGATAATAAATTATAGGATTCATATTATATTGTGAGCTAAAAAATCACAACTCATCACTATCCAATATTTTTCAATTATCTCCGGGCTCCTCTTTTATGGTCACGAAAACTTACCCGGGTTGATGGTCTTTAATAATATATCGTCTGTGATTTGGATAAAAGCGTACGCAGAGGGAGCTAGGGGAAAGAAACAATTGACGATTTAAAGTTGAATCCGATGTTGTCGTGCGGAAATCGATGCTTTAGCTTGACGTTCCGAGGGTTTTTTAGCTGATAATTTTCTCTTTGCAAACCATACGTTCAATGTCTAACAATCACTCTAATGTTCCTTTTTATAGACGCCGGGTATCTTGTAAAGATTCCGCCCTACTGTGAAACAATATATTTTTAGGTTATAATACACGCTGATTTATCGATATCGTAAATTGTAGTTTATTCTGTTTCTCCGTTTGTTGTGTTTTGTATTTTGTGAATATATATGTATATATATATATATATAACTTGTTTGTAAAAAAATGTGCAACGTGTAGCAGATGTGACTTCAATGAGTATCAAAATGAGTAAGATGTGTAAAGCTGCAACTGTTAAGACCAAAACTTTGGGTAATCACCAACAGATTATGAAGGCTCATGCTATAGAACATAAGGTTTTACAATATTTTATACATTTTTTACGCATTTGCATGATAAACTTGATATGTGAATAAAATTTTATTATTTTCACAAGCAGCAAGCCCCTTCCAAGAACGTCGTGCAATTAGGCTCAGATGAAATTATAGAACTCACAGTAAAGAAGACTAAACGTACTTCGCCTGCAGCGAGCTCTAACCCTGAGCAGAAAGTTGAAAAGAAGAAGTCTACGACTACTGGCGAATCTTCACAAAACTGGGGTGCTGTTTTTAGGCAGAATTCGGTGCGTACAGCAAAAGAACTGTCTTCTCAACGTAGTAAAGATAGAGAAGCCAAAGGAAATGCTAAAAAACAATCAAAAACTACTGTCAAGCAACCTGTAAGTATTATAAATTACATACACTTTGAATTTTTATAAATATACATTTTGTTTTGCTAAATATATAATTTTATATGAAAATATCTTTCCAGAAATCAGAAGAAAAGCATTTAAACCCATGCTGTTCGTCAGTTCTAGTTCGGGATAGCGCTGTACAATGTTCTGAAACTTATAATTCTAACATACTTGCTGAATTTAGTTCAGTACATATGTTATATATAATAAAACAGTTACAAGATTTAGTTAAGAGAAAGGATATAACAGTCCGTGAAATCTTTACCGAACTGGAACAAATATTGCAGAAAGTATCGGTAAGTTATGTAAGAAATTATTTGAAATATTGTAACACTGTAATCTAAATTTTTAAGCATATATATCTTATTTTACATTTTACAAATTTTATTACATTTTTATTTTTTTAATAAATTGATTATTCTTATTCATTTTTGCAGGATCTAGAAATCAAAGCAGAAGTCAGTCCATTAAAGGAACCTAGTAAAAAGATGAGAGAGAAGACTATGTCGTATGAGTTCATATTGGAACAAGAAAAATTGCAAAGGTTTGATATAATATATTAAGAAATAAAAAAGAAACGAAAATTAATACTAATTTTTTTGTTTTTTCGTTTTTAAATTTAGTGAAATTCTACAGCGAGACGAACAATTAAAGGAAAATGATAAAAAATATTCAGAGTTAACATGTCATGTAAAGATGCTTAAACAACAATTAGATGAAGCAACACGTGAAAAAAACGACATGATATCAGTGGTAACTGGTTTAAGGCGACAAAATGAAAACAATGAAAGAATTATTACAAACTTAAAAATAGATAATAAAAACTTAAAGATAGATCTGAATAAGCAAACAGAACTTATACGAGAGAATTACAATGATAATAAATTTTTAATAATGGAAATAGACAAACTTTCAGCGATATCTTCTTTGAAAGATTCACAACTTAATGGTTATCGCAATGCGGTAAAGTAAGTATATACTATTATTAATATATATAGTACATATATATTTTATAAAATTTATTGGTCGATGGATAATTGTGAATAGTACAAATTGCGTAATAATTGATTAATTTATTGGTAAAATTAAAAGCATGCCCGTTCTATTTATCTATTTAATTTATCTATTTAATATATATATATATATATATTTTTTTCAATTTATGTTACAGAGAGCTACAAAATCAGATTATCAAACACTTAAAAGTACAAAGCAACACAAGTCCTCATATATCATTAATCCATACAGGNCGTGCATGTTCATCTCCTAACTCAAGTTTATCTGACGACTCTAATGAATCTTGGCAAGATTTGTCAGATATTTCTACAGTAGATTCTATTCCTGAAGAACAAGCTCTAAAAAAGAACGCACCTGTTAAAGATTTTGAACTCTTTAGCTTACTTGATGGCGAATCATCACGTACTATACCGGAAGAAAATGAAGGTAAGTCTGAATTTACTAAACACAATTGTTATTAATTAAATTGCCTTAAGATTTTTAATTTATATTAATGTTTATTATTAATAGTTATGAGCGATAAAGGATTAATGCAAAATAATAATGAAAATAATGCGGTTCCTTACCAAAATGTTGATGCGAACGATGTGATAGCGAAAAAATCCTTGCGTTAATTTCTCAAAGAAGGGTCACAATAAAGAAAATGATACACACAAGATGAAGAAATTTACAAGACTTAAGGAAAAACAGAACGATAACACCAAAAATTTGTTTCTTGATGCATCGAAAGCTCTTGAAAGTGTTATATCTATCAAACCAACAGTTTCTGATATGAGAAAGCAAGACGATATGCAAAATAGGAAACCTGTTAATGTACCAAGTCCATTACGGGACTGTCCACATCCTGATTGGAACGACAGTAGTTTACCTAGCATTAGTTCGGTCTCCAACATGGACATGGTGCCTTCGAACGACGTTTGAGTAATCATACAGTACAACGTTGAATAATTGGCGATCACTGGATTCTCAAATGTCCCAATTATTGACTGAAGATTTATATCTTGTTGCGGAACTGTGTTGCAGAACAAATTTTACTTGAATAATATCTATGAAATCTAGTACGACACATATTAAATAAAACTGTTTTGTAATCGCGACATTTTAAAAGTATGTTGACATGTTAAATGTTAAACACATGATTTGCACATACATTCCTATTAAAACAAAATAGTAATATATATCTTGCACAAATATTGTAAATTTATACGTTGTTTTATATTGTTTAACGCTAAGACATAAATTCAATAAGATTGTAAAACCCAAATTGTAAAAATAGACAGCCAAAAATATATTTTTCTGTAAATATATAAAACTTTTATTTGCAAATTTTCGCTTGTAGTTCTCACGGTATCAAGATTTTGACATATATCCTGTATTAATACGAATTAACTATGCATATAATATGTTTCAACATATACATTTGCTTTACGGAGAACAGGTCACGAATATAAATTTTACGCACACAAGAGAACAAGATGTGTATATATATAGATATATATATATTTTTTTATCACATATGTATATATACAAGTAAAGTATAATACTTATAATATTTTGTAAGTCTTAATAGGATTAAAAGGGAACATTTTAATACACGTAAAACATTCATCAGCTTTGCATGAAGACGTCTTGAAATACATTTTATATTCGTGTTTTTCAGTATAAGCGTGTGGTATGTAAACTTTTCTTCTGTAAACATTCGATTTCTTTTTCTCTTTCTCTCTCTCTCTCTCTCTCTCTCTCTCTCTCTTTTTATGACTTCTAATGAATTGAAAATTTTCTAACGGCTAATAGCATTACGAACACAGTCCCAACGACGCGCGTGAAATGAGTAACGAGTAAACATTGAAACGAGAAAGACTGTCTTCGACTTTTCTTTTTTGCATTTTCTTTTTTTTTTTTTGATCATTCAGATGAGAGTGTGATGAAAACAGATGATAATGTTCAAAAAGTCTTTTTATTTTATATTCGTGCTCTCTCACAAGGGAATTTTCCTCGATTTATTTCTCTTTTTTTTCTTTCTACATTTTGTTACATAATATATCTAAGGACGTACCATGGGTCGGTTTTATAAAATAGTTAATCACAAGTGTTTCGCAAACAGTCGTTCAATTTTGATTATTAATTTCAGGCTCAACTCGACGCGTCATTAGCCCCCCATTCTCCTTTTCGTTCTCCCGCTTCTCGTAGATTCGACATGAAATCCTTCCTTTCCCATCTATCATTTCACCAAAAGGCAATGTCCCAATTTGGCGACGTCCCGTTCCGCGCTTGAAGAAAATTCCGTCGCGATTTGGCGAATCGAGGATATCGAAGTTCCCTTCTTTCGGATACGTATACTTTCACGTACAAGTAAGTACGGCTGTCTTTATTATTAGAGGCGTTCTAAGAAAAAAAAAAAAAGACACGTGGATTTGATTTGTTCGTGTGTCTGCCGTACAATGTCAAACCTCGCGTGTAGTAGGCTGCATCAGAAGTCGCGCGCATTTCTCTTCTCCCAGAAGATTTTCCCATCAATATTCTCAATCGAGACCTCATCGATATAAGATCTGCGTGCCCACCTGAGATTTATATCGACAAAACGAAATTCACTAATCGATAAGATTTTATAATTTATTTATATCACGCTGGCTCGAAAGTTGGCCCGAGACTCCTCCTCGTAACGTTAATAATTTTTCATATAATTTTTCATAAAACTTTATATTCCGATCGGAGGAGTTTGTAACTGTAAAGAGATCGCGGGACCTCGACACAGCCTGTACAGAAGAGTAACGTTAGAATTAAATTTGACGGCGATCTGACTATAATAAAAGACCGTATACAGTATTCCGTCGATGAGAAGCCGACAGGATACTGTAAGTTGATCAGATAACAGTGATGACGTTGCTGATGGAACGACATGTTGTATACGCAAATGTTTACCACGTAACGACCTGATACCGGCTAACTTTTGTCTCTCGGCGAGTTTGATTAGTCAGGATGCGACTTTTGATTTTGCACGTTTGATTGAATTTCCGCGTGAGAATCGCGATCAAAGAACAGCATCGCGCGTAAAGTGTCACGTGTCTCTCCGACCACGTGGCTCTCACGTTCGTTCTTCACGTCGAACTCGCGTATTCAGAGAATTACTCGGAAAATTCCGAAATCATTACATTACACGGAACAATAACATCGAAGGCTGTCGCGCATTTACGGAATCGTGCGATATAATTCTTCCTTTTGCTTGTATGTGAATAGTCCAGAAGAAATATGTAACGTCGGAGAGAAAAATATTTAATATACAGTATTCGGCACGGTGGAAACCTTTGCGTAGATGTATACATATGTATTTTGCGTGTCTGTGTATGTGTGCGTGTGTGAGTTCGTATATCTATCACTTTTAATAAATACATATGTACAATATGTGTGTCGGTCGTGAAGTTAAACGCCGCGGCGTTCAGCAATTCGCTTTTGGTATACTATCCTGCTTCTTCTCCCTTCCTTTTGACTTCTTCGCTTCGAAACAGCATAAATCTGGATTTAGTTGGTGAAGTTAATTGGCGTCAAATGTACAATCGGACGCCGCGACAACGGACGAATGGAACGCTAATTATTTGTTTGGACAGGCCAGCTCGTTTTCATAATTTTCGGAGAAGAAATTAACACTTTCGAGATCTTCCTTTCCTTGGCGGATTATTAACGATCGTAAAACGCATCGTCGCACGGTATAATATCACTAACATATGTATACGTATCGTATAATGCGTATATTACAGTAGACGATCATTCGTGTAGAAATCGTAAAATTGTGAGTCGATTAAAATGAATCTAGCCGACTTTAATATCCTAATTAATAGTCTCAACTATAATTATACGCCCAAATATAGCTCAGATATCGGAAGTGATAGTGGGCTGTTGTAAAAATAAAAATTTAACATTTGTCATCTTGAGGTTGCATGTATGGAAGGACATGTTTTATTGTTTTATTGTACGTTATATACTGCTTTGTTCGGTGTAAAAATATAAAGCATTTCGATTACAGACTTCATACGTATGGGCATTGCCATTGTTACGGAGTAATCGGCGACTATTATTGATAACTTGTCTCTCACTTTCTTGTAACTCTTTTCTTTCTCGACGTAGGATTGCGTGCGCCGTTAAAAAAAAAAAAAAAACAAACGATAGACAGAAATGATGTAGAACAGGATCGTCGGAGGAAGCGCAACTGTTTCAAAAAAATCAATTTCCAAAAATTCTCGAAAATTATTTCTCGATATTCAAGAGAATTAAAACGCGGCATATTATGTTGAGAGAGAATAACAATAAAGTTCCCGATTATTAGAATTCGGTTTCCAGTGTCTCAGCACCCTTGAATCTTTTTAATTGCCCTCCGAACAATAGTTATTGCATTTTATAGAAAGTTCGGTAATGACAAACGTGAACTTTGAATCGGTAATATTAAAAAAAAAAAGTAATCCCAGCTGCAATCCTATTTCAAGAAACAGTCCCGAGTTCTCGTTCGTCTAACAATGGCCCAGGCTATGGAGTTAATAATTGCTTTCATGTGGCAATGGTAACAATATGTGTGTATAACAAATATACTTAGAACGGTTTCACTTGTGGTATTACGGCTCTCTGCAATAAATCATATTCATCTGTTCAACTGCTGCTGAATAACAAGGTATGCGGAGTATATCTGAGTACAACGCGACCGATCTTCGCATCGCTTTTCTGTCAAACAAAAGACAATTACTCATATAATTATCGAGGAGCGAAAGATGGCTTCTCTCCCGGCTATTCGACTTCCGTCAGTTCCGCCGTCGATTTTTAAAACTTGTTCCCGCAACAAGAAGAAGAAATTCAAAGAAACTGACTTATTCTATAAAATTGTCAGAGATAAGTTGAAAAATTTATCAATTCTCTCCGTTCATTTTAATCCTTCAGATGGAATTAAGCGACTTAATTTTTTTTTTTATTAGAGTAAATTCCTCTCCATTCCACATCGGGGGCACTTTATTATATCGCTGTACTCCATTCCACGCAGAAGGAATTAAAAAGATTATTATTTTTCTGAAATGCTTGTAAGCTACGCTCACGCGTGTTTACGCTCATATCGTCCGACATTGTCAGTTTCGTGAAATTCAATTTTTCCTTGCCGGGCTCGGCAATAAATTTTCGAATACCGGGTGCATCTTAGATGCTCCTTCGATTACGATTAAATCACAAAAGTAATTGTCCGGAAAGCGACGCAGAAGCTTCCGTCGATACATGGACTTCTTGTTAATTAAACACTATACACTTCCTGCTCGTGTCCCCAAAACACGATGTACGGACTTTCGAATGACTACTACTTGCAGTCTACTAGGCGCGCAACGAGAGATACGCAATGTGAATTATCGTTTATTATTATTTTTTTTTTTTTGACGAGCATTCATGTATTCTGCCTCTCTTTCTCTCTCTCTCTTTGTATCTCTCTCTCTCACATACNCATACACACACGCACGCACACACCCTTTCTCTCTCTTCTTCTCAAGAATTGTAAAATTAAGGAACCCGTGGTCCTCTATATACACACGCACTAGTGATTCCCATTTGTTTAATCGTTTACCGTATACCATGAAACGCGCACACGAGAGCGATACACGTAGTATTGCGACACACGTGCGTCATTGCACCGCCGCCGATGTTGATTATGTAATTTCGATTGATAAAGTCACGGGATAACACCACCGGACGAGCGGATTCTTCCGTCTTTATTCATCCGGCATATGAAAATAGTAGTAATAATAACGTCGCGTGATTAAATATTCCCGACTATCGCACGTGCGTCCCGATACTTTACCGTCTCTCTTTTTCCCTTTCTTTCTCTTTCTCTTTCTCTTTCTCTCTTTCTCTCTCCTCTCTCGTAGCGCATATATTTATTATATTTATAATATATAGTATAAACATTTGTTCTCTCGCGCACTTTTAACGCACCATTGTCTCCCAACGCACAGTCTCGAGATACGGAAACGTCATGTAGCATCCGTGCAGCACAAGTGCAACGATCGCAACTGTAAAGCTGGGAAAGAGTTCTCGTTTGCGCTCGCATGGACAGTCGAACGAAACTCTAATCAGTCGATGTGTGTGGTACAAGCGCGTCCGCTCCCGTCCGGCAATTGCTTAATAGTATATATAATACGTATAACATTTTGATTAAGTGACACGTGTCGTGTAACGCGTGCAATCTCACGAGGGAAACCGTCTTATCGAGAAAGGATGAAAAACATTGTGGCGTGTCGAAAAGTCGAGCAATCCGTGTTAAAGACCGATTTAAGATCAGCTCGGAAACAGCTGAAGCTGAAGCTTCTACCCCGCGGTGTTGTTCGCCGAGAGAAACCAAAGCGGCAACGTAAGAGCGCAACAAGGGAATCACGTGAATATTTGATCAAACTGGAGAATCAGATCTGATCTGTACTTCGTTCGCATGGATCTAATCCTTTTCTTCGCGCGACCGTCATTAAGTACTCAATGTGCTGTATAAAGTGGAGGCGACCTATGAAATAGATTAGTTATTCTTTTTACATGAGTTGCAAAAATTCAAACGTTACAATCGCATTTGCAATCGAAAGATTCGAAAAGAAAAAGCCGATTAAAAGCTCTTAGCTTCTGACAACATGACGATATAAAAACATTATCATCTCTAATACGTTCTCGCTTGACGAAGATACAAAGGAAGATACTTAAATCGATTGAATTGAAAGTGAACCAAAGGTGCCGCGCTGCTATCTTGTCGATAAAATTGTTTCCGGCTTGTTCGAAAACCATCTTTTGGGATTGTCACTTCTTTGCATTGTCTTATCGATACGTCGGAACGACTTGAAAACGGTCATTAAAATGTAAATATTACTGTTATTATTATAATATTATTATTAATATTATTACTATATTATTATTATTCATATTCTCTCTCTATAAGTCACACTGAATTACGTATTCTTCGGTAGAGCGTGGAAGATGCCTGCAATGTTCGGAGCACCTGTGCGATAATCTATTATATATTAATATGTATATCTATATATTTATATATATGCATACCTGTGTGTAATAATTGTAGCGATATTTCGAACGTAAAGAAAATTTTTACCGCGACCCTTTCCACTTAATTTCCGCTTGGCGTCGTAAAGTTCCTGAATGTACGTATATATAGAGATTTGATTGCCGTGATACGTCAGCTCGTTTTCACCTATGCGAATTGGACGTGGTGAGATTTCACTTTTTGCTTGTTAATTGTCGCTCGTCCGGAATTTTTTTTTTTTTAATTCTTGTTGCATGCCGACTCCGCGAGCATCGCGCGGATCGCGCAACTACGTTCGTGAGATCTTATGGCACACCGCTACGTATTAATCGATTGATCACATTTCTTTGTCGTACATATACTCTCTGTAATCGTTAGAAAATTATCTACATACGTCGTATCTAACTCTGCGTATACCAAACGAGCGTTCGTACGTTACGAGTTACGAGAATCGGTAGAGAAGCGTTTACATGAATTCGTAAAAAGAGAAATAAAATGAAATAAAGCGAGAAGGGATAGAGAATTTCCTAGTTCGTCGAAAGTAAGGTAAGCTCGAAATCGAGACGGATATTGAAAGCATTTTAAAGAATCACGAGCCCGCCCTGCACGAAGAAATTCGAGTCAACAGTCGCGGATTCCGCGTGTGAAATTTTTTTTTTGAAAAACAGAAGAGGTACTGTACAAAGGAGCGAGCTTTGATTTTCGCTCTCAGTATGATAAATTCATTTTGCTTCGTCTCTCACGCAGGCGTCGTTAACGCTCGATTATCGTATACGTATAATTATCGAATTGATTGATTTTTCATAATCCCCGAAGGCGCTGGCGTAACCGAATCGGTGACAAATCGGGGAGTATCACAAAGGAATATATACATATGTAACGTGCAGAATATGCACGTCCGATCATAGTGGGATGCACTCTCGGAATACCGATATCCGTATACCTTCGTCGTGACGCGGGGAGTGAGTTTTAAAGAAACATTTGTCTTTTTAACAAAAATAACATGCCGCGGCCGCGCGGCCCGCTTTAACATTTTTATAGTCCGGCTAACCAGAGGCATTGACTATGCAAGTAAACTTATGAATCACTCTGTAGTACGTCGTTACTCTCCTACCACACCTCTCCCTGACTACTCTCTCGCCGCTACCTATCTCCCCCTCCAGCCACTCTTAGGGGTCCTGCACCTCCTCGCAGGTTTATTTCCACTCCTCGAGAAGGCAGCCCCTCCTCGGGCTACCGGCACGATACACAAAAACGGTCAGACTCCGATTCGAAGGTCGGCGAGTGTTTCATTGGCGTAGCAGGTAGCTACTACGATTTATAAAAAAAAAAAAAAAATAATAATAAAAAAGGGATACGTTTTTAAACAGGTAAACAGTCGGACGGGCTTCGATGCACAAATGCGCGATGCCGGCGTAAGCCGCAAAAACAAGGCAGTGGTGGTCCACTTGCATCGCCAGCCGCGCCACAGTGATCTTTCGTAAAATTGAAACGCTGAATAGTCGTATTTCTTCGAAATATTCGGAAAATCGAGAGAGAGAATCTCCTTGTTGTCCCGCGCAAAAACAAAACGATGCATAATTGTGATATAATGCAATCAGAAGCTGAAAAGAGTTAAATGCAACTGCACAGATTCCATCAATTCTTTAAAGAATTGGAAAAAGAAATTAATTTAAATTTCATTTCTCTTCCAGGTTTCCAGTTTACATTCCGCTGTTACGTTCGCTTCTTTGACTGAAAGGCTCGGGGAGATCGGGAATCCGCGATACGAGTCCGCGGATCAATTCGTCAAACTGTCACCGAAGCTGTTTTTCCACGAACGATGGATGCGTGTCGGGAGCGTTTCGACAATTATTAAATCCAAGAGACAGCGCGCTGTCAGACACGTCGTCGATCGCGGGGTGTCGCACGTCCGCGTCGAGTTACAACGGGGCGCGATAAACGTCGCGTTAAATTTGCAATAATGTTGCGAGTAACAGCCGGCGTCCCGGACACAATGCGCCAATTGTTTACGCTCTGACAAACAACAGCGGCCCCGGCGGGGGCACGACAAAGGAACGGCCCGGCCGCTCGATTAAAATAATAGCGCGCCCGGCGGGCGCGATGCGTCGCGGTGTCAATTTTCGCGTCGTCCCGCGCCGCGAACTTCGAGATACGGTAAAACGCGCGTAACGGGGAGTAATAAAACGATTAACGTTTGCGGCGCGTTTCGCCGGGCGAGCGATTAACCTGTTGCTGTTGGTTTATTCATCCCGTCCGGAATTGGGTGAGACGACGAAACTACCAGCGACCTAGCGAACTAATCTACTAGTATGCAAACGCCGCCGCCAGCGAGAGTCCTTTGCATAGCAGTCCTTCGCCCGTTGCCCGACCCGTCCCGCCGACTCGTAATAACAGCCAGACGGTAGTAATCGCCGCCTCACGCACACAGCATCCCGCAGCCAAGACGCAGGTTGCATAGATCGCCCGGCAATCGCCAATGCGATTTGTGACAATGCGATCTACGGTAGCGCGCGGCTCCGATTCTTTATTCTCAGGTTTCCTTACTCTCATTCTTAATCTCTTTAATAAAAGATATTGTTGGTTTTCGAAAAAGTATGAGCTCCCATTTCCAGAAATCTTATCGTTTCAAAATTGTTTACAATATTCATACATTGATCGTCAAGACAGAAATTATGATGTTTCTGTGCAGAAGAGAATATCTTAATCCCTTTTGGTGAAGAAACTCAGATCAAAACACGTATCTAAAAATACAATAACGACAACCCAGTAAACACCAACAGTAACATTGCGTCAATATTATAATTTCCTGCTCAACAATATAAATGTAATATAACACATAATGTATGTACATATAACATTGTTGAGTTGAAAATTATAATATATTGATGCAGTGTTATAATGTTAGTTGGTGTTTACTGGGAGCCTAATATATCGGCGAGCCAAGATTCACCGCGAACCGATATTCTTCGGCTGAATGGTCCAAGAGTGATACGTGCGAGGAACGTCGCTGCAAAGAGAGCGAAGCGACGCGCGATGTCCGATCCCGGCGAATTTCGTCGTGCCTGTTTAGATTTCTCCGTTATGTGTTGCATAATCCCCCGTGACCGGGTCCCGGGGTGGAGCAACAAGAAAAGGGGAAAGGAAAGAAAGAAGCTGCGGAAGAACCGCGAGGGAGCAAGGGGAGGAGGAAGAGGACCGTGGACGGAGGGCGAGGGAGGGACGAGAAAGAAAAACAAAGTTCGCGGAGAGCAGGAAGTGGCTTGCGTAAAAAGAAAAGCCCCCGGTAGCTCGTCCGCGAGCGAAGAGAGCGGAGTGGAGTAGTAGGCCAAGTGGCAGGAACTTCCCCGGAGCCGCACGCGCGACTCTCTTCCGCGAGACCAAGAGAAAGAGAGCGAGAGAGGGAGCGAAGGAAGGGAAGGAGGGAGAGAGGTATCTTTTATTTCGTTCGAGGGAGTAACTGTCAGCCGGTATTTCGCGGAGGCAAAATAAAGTATAAAGGGTGCGCGCACCGGTGCACCGTGAGGTGTATACGGACCGCACGAGACGACGACGGACGGTGCAGCGAGACCGAGACGGTGGGACCTCTTGGTGTCCCTCCGGTCAGTAGCGGATTTAGCATACGTTGGGCCCCTAAAGCGCGGAAGATTAACCAGCGAAAAAAAGTCCGCGCGGAGTTTGGAATTGGAAATCAATATCATTCCCTCACTATAATCACTGTCAATCGACGTAAAACACGCGATGTAATTATGCATAACGCGGGGGACAGGGAAACGTACGGAACCTGAAAGAGATATAAAAATATCCGGCGTAAATCATAATTCTTATAATTACGGAATTTTTTACGGAAATCTGCTCTTGGAAATTTATCCATTCTGTGTAACAAATAGCTGTCGAGCTCTCACGTGGGACTTGAAACGTGCGCCTTGCGCCCCTATCGGGAGGTTCGCCACCAATTTTGATCGTCTCGGTCGCTCCGTTCCTCCTTTCCGCTCCTTTGCATCTTGCGTTCTCTCTCTCTCGCTCTCTCTTTCTGCGGTTCTTCGTCTTGTTCTCTCTTTCTCTCGCGATATACCTTCGTCCTTCTTTCCTCTCCCTATCCCACGATACTCGCAGACGCTTCTGGCAGACGAAACGCGTTTTGTTCTCAACTTCCTCGATCGCGCCTTCCGGACCGCGTGCAAGTTCGCGAGATGCCATTTGCATTTGGTTTGCATTCGTACGTACTTGGCTGTCGATTCTCGTAGATATAGTGGAGGGGCGATCACTCTGAACACACATGTTGTATGTAAGATTCTTCGATTCTGCGAATCTCTGCGGATCTTCTGACCTTAGCGTCAGTGTGCTACTCATGGTTCCAGAAGCAATTTGTATTAATTGCTAGATATTTAGCTTGAAATAATTTCCCTCGCAAAATTTCGCGGTCGAACTGGTTGAGATTTCAAAGCTGAGCTTCTTTATCGTTATCTTCGAAAAAGACAGATAGCGCAATCATTTATGCGACATTTGACGTCGCGTTACGGTCCAGCGATGCACCGTAGATGCAATCGCGCATCGGAATGTTTTTTTCGAAGATCCCTCACTCGTTCTTGCCGAAGAGGAATTTCGTTCACGTGGGCCGCGAGGAGGGAGAGAGGTCCGGAGAAAGAGAGAGAGCCGCGAGAAGGGCTCTTTCTCCTTCGTCGTGGCCGCGCCACGCTCATAAGAGCCGTCGCGACGGTCGTCGTGCCAAGTTCATGAACCTTGAACCCCGCTTTTGCCCGCCGACTCGTTTCGAGAGATGCCCGCGTGGCTGGCGATCCGTCGGTGATTAGGTTTTCGGCCAACTAACGCCGTTCCCCGACATCGGTTCGCTCGCGCTCGGACGCCCTCGTTGCATGCAGAACCCTAAACGTTACCGATGAAATACGTCCAATTTAGGGGAACAAAGATCCTGGTTGCAACTTCATTTTAACATTATTCAGTTTGAATAATAAGTCTGTGAAATATTCAAATTCAAAAAGGGAAAACACGTTACAACTTCTTAAAGATTGGACTTTATTTTGTTGATTAGACAGACAGGATAATACTCTCGATTGCGTTTTTCAGAGCATGTTCGCTTACTTGACCTACGTAACGGCCACTCGCGTCCACCTGTACGTCTTCCAGAACATCTCGCTTCGCGACGCGGCTACGTCGAGAAGAAGCGTGACGCAGTGGCCTCGAGAAATACAAGAACGCCACGAAAACAATGATGTAAGATAAGAGGAAAGCTTTATCTCAGTTTTGACTTGGATGCACCGCACACCCGGCTTCATCGTCCACCACCGAGGCTTCGTCGTTGACCACCGAGATAAAAAAAAAATTAGACGTCGTTAAACCAACGCCGTCTATTTTTCCTCATGTCATTTCTCTCCATCCTCCGACCTTAGGGAAGGGCAACAGACTGTCCCAGTTGTCGGTGTTATCTCGCGTACCCCTTTCTCCCCATAGAAATACAGCCTTCGCGGCCCCGTTCTTGCATTTTCGTCAATTGCGGCGTCGCCTCGCCGCGCCGCGCCGCGCCGGTCCGACCGGTGGACCCCCGAGACGGGACCGCGAGATTGAGAAACGCTGGTCGTGGGGAACGAGACGGGCCGCCTCAAGGCCGCGCCGTGGTCCCACTCCCCCGCCAACCACCAAGTCCGAGTCAAGGGCGTTTCTCCCACCGCCACGGCACCGAGTTATGAGCAGCCGGGGGGGACCCGAGAGAGGATCTCGTCTCTCTCCTTCGCGATATCCCCCTGGCTCCCCCCTCTAGCCTGGCGCGCCTCTTCTCCTCATCCATCGTGGTTTTGCCCCCCCGTCTCACTTTCGCCTCGCGTGGTCCATATAGCGAACGCATAATTCTCGCTCTTTCTCTCTTCCTTTCTCCCATGTTCCTTCTCCTTCTCTCGTTGTCCTCTTCGCTCCCGCCTGTATTTTCGCGCGACGGCGAGATGACGACGACCAAGTCTCGGCTTTAACTACGCGAGCTTCGTATTGTCATTGTGCGGAATGCCTTTTAAGAACGTCCTCGTGATTCGACGCGCGCGCGGTTTATCGCCAGGCGATTCGAATCGCCGTAATCTCGGTGAGGTCAGATATTTCGGTGTCGCCGAAGAGCCTAGCTCTGGAAGATAACTCCTCTCTATACAGATTGGATACTATGAAAGCGAAATAACCGATGTAAGGTATATTTCTTGGTATATTCACGGTAAAATAAATTTATCGGATTTCAACGCGGAACAATGAAATTCATAATCCAATCTCGCGACGAAAACATCGGCTTCGAATTGATCGGAGGTTTCCAGTTCAGTTGGGCCTAATTCAATTATCTGTAGAGTTTTTACTTTGAATGCATTTTCCGAAAGAATTTCAACGACCAATTGAGTAAACAATTGTAAATGGTAATTTATGAGGAAAATGTTGATAAAAAAAATCATCCGCCAATTCTTTCTCTTTTTTTTTTAGATCTACTGGCGGTTGTTTCACGCGGAATCCCCGGTGCTCCAGTTCCCGCTAATTCCTCGAGCGCGAATTTTCATTTTTCTTCAAATGAGATTTGATTGACTCGCTGAGATCGATCCGAAGAGTTTCAGAATAAACGGACTTCTCCGTATGAAATGAAAACTATTATCTATCTCGTCGCGACGTGTTACACCGAGTGGCTCGATCGGAAGTTCTACGGCGCATAATAATTTCCTCTCGTTCCCGTCGAGCCGGGGCACGGACGCTCAAAACAGAGTCGGAGTCATACTTCATGATCGCTGATATCGCCTCTTCGCCGTGCCGCCGGCTGGATTCTTCTCTCTCTTTCTCTCTCTCTCTCTTTCTATCTCCCGGTCTCTCTTCTCCGGTCAACATTCTTCATCTCTGCCGAGAGTCCCAACGGGTTTTCGGGCATGCATGATGATCCATCATTCTTCGCACCGTTCCAATACCCGGCTGCTCCTTGTCCTTCGGCTTTGCTTACTTGCTTGCATTTCGCGGCGCGACGCGCACCGACCGTGCAACGAGCTGCAGCTCGTTGCTCCTCTACGGCAATCCGCCGTGCAATTGTTAATTCGTGTTTGCGAGCCACATACCTTATCTTAAGAGCCTACTGCGTTCACCTTACCCAGTTACGAATGGCATAAAAATTAACTGAATTAACGCTACAAACGAGAATTTCTTAATTGTTTATTTAATTTTTTTCCTTGTGAAATAAAAAAACCTCCGTATTTTAATATGTGAAAAATTCTAGTCTCTGATCAAGAATATACGATATTTCGAACAAAGAAACTTGATTTTCTCTAGCAGTAATTTTATTACTCTTTTAATAGAAAGCTCTCTCTCTCTCTCTTTTTTAACGTTTCATAATTATAATAACAGATACGTGTACATCAGTGAGCTTGCACACTCGACGAAAATAATTTAGAAGCCCGATAGCCGATTCGCACATAAATTTGGGAGCTTCTCTTACAGTTGACGTTTACGGGTTTCCAGCTCAGTGTTATTAAAAGTTGGATTTGCAACAAAAGTAGACTTAATTGGTTCCCCTTGTACGCGCAACAAAGCGGTCCCGAAAACAGCGTATATCATTCGCGTTGCTGAAAAATAAATCCCGCCCCGGCGGCGATGAATAAAATATATATCAGGTGCTTCTTTATTATTTTTCTTTTTTTTTTTAAATAATTTTCGATACATTCGTTCTTGCATCACACGCATACACGCACACGCTCCGCGACCACCACGGGCACCACGCGATGCGGGGCTTCATTCAAGGACATAATATTCAGAAACCGAAAGTGCGATCACGCGAAAATCTAACGTCTCGCCGAACCGGTCTAACCGGATTCGGCGTGTACGCGGCTGGTTAAGATGGTACACCGATCGGTGAGCCGCGTAAACTCGTTCCTCGTCATTTTTGGCAATAACTACATTAGTCGCTTGGCCGAGATGCGAGCGTGAATCAAATTGCCGTCGCCGTGATTCTCGGCCGTCAGTGCCGTGTCATCGGACCGACGTCTCTCTGAGTTTCGTTTCATAAAGAGCCGCGGCGATTAGCGTCGGAGATGAGCGGCGATCCCGAGATGAGAGGACGCACAGCCTCGATAGCGCTGCTCCTGCACATACGTCGACGTTGCGCTGACGACACAACGCTAATATTTCTGTTACTGTCGCGCAGACGTTCCCTCTCGTCTCGGAGAGACGATGCATGTATACAAGTATATTTTGTCGGGGGAATTGTTACGCCACTCGCGCGGTGAATTCTCCTTCGCGCCTGCGATTATTTCCCGTAATTATTCGGCGCGCGCGTAATTATTCGATTCTTTCGCGAGTTATTCATCCACGTAATTTTCCTAAATTGCTCGATTTGTTTGTCGTGGAAGGCAAAGTCGTGTGTAACCCCCCCGACACTTTTCACTTCGCCTTTCCTTTGATTGCGCGGACTCTCCCGGCTATCTCAATTTGATCTTTTTACAGTCCTCGTATGGGCGGGATTCACTTGTGCCGCGGCTGTGGTCGTGAAGTTGGAAAGTCAAGTGCAGTCGGGCAGCTTCTACGCGGAGAGACGACAGAGTTTCTCAAACAGCGCGCGCGACTTTCTCTCTCTCTCTCTCTCTTTCTCTCTCATTCTCTCCCTCTTCCCGCCTGGTCTCTTTCCTCTCTGTCTCTCTCTCTCTTTCTCCTCGTGTGTTTATAGGCCGCTCAAACTTTTGCATCGATCGAACGTATTATAGCTTAACAGTTCTCCAGACTGAAGCACGCTTCAGATGATCGCCTCTCGCTTCCCTTCGAGTAACTACTTAAACGCTCCGTTTTCGCTGCCGTGCAAGGAGAGTAATGCAAAAAGTAACCGGCAAAAGTGACGACGTTATTCCCTGCACTGACGAACGAGCCAAATTTACATATCGCATCTCTTCCTCTCCGCCTCGTCCTCAGATATACACACGGAAACCTCTCGGGGTCTTCCGGGGATAATGGACGGCACATTGTCGTATTTGCATGTTTACGGTTTAACAAGTGAAACTGGATATTCTGGAAACGGATTATTCTCTTCTAGCTCTCGGATATCAGTACATTTTATAAGTATAATCCGACGATCGATTTACGTCGCGTTTAAAGGGGAATAAATTCGCGCGTCTATAATTGAATTAGAAACAAAAAGAAATCTTGATTTCCAGTTCTCCGTTTTTGCGGTCTCTAGCGGCGTTAGCCGGAGCGAGAACCACTGGCAGGTCGTGTTCGCGCGAACGAGAGCAAGTGGCTTCTGTGTGCTCGTATGAGCGAGATTTTAACGTACGGTTCCGTGCTAGATTCCGATGAAGTTTAGCGGATAAGAACGTACGCGCGCGCGCGCNCGTACAGGTGCATACATCATATAAGCAGCGCAAATTCTGCAAATAATCCAAATCAAGGTTGCCGCGGACAAGTGCGGTTCTGACAAGCAGCCGTGATCTGACATGCCCGTGCAAAACTGGTTGCACCGCGCGAGAGACGGACTGTTTCCGACGGTTGGTTGGATGGTTGGTTGGTTGGGTCGGTCGGTCGGTCGGTCTCTCAAATTTACGACCACGCTTGAAATTTATTCTCTGCGCGTCGTAGACCCGATAAAGCCGATCCCGAAATCGCGCCGTTGAAATGTCGCGACGCTGCTGAGCTGAAGCTAGAAGCTTCGCCAGAGAATTCAGTAAAAATTTTCGACGGTTTTCCGTCCATCGTGATCAAAGTTTTGACCACGTTACATCGATGATGTTAATACATGATTTAATTTTGTTATTCATGTAAAACGAATCCTGGAAATGTGCCGAGTAGTAATTTACAAATATTACGTGTTTGCGTTTTGAGATTTTGTTGGATAATTATATTATACAGATTTGATAAATTGACGCGAGAGAGAAATATCTTCGTTGATCACGATGATTAATCCGTGAAAACAACAGAAAAGCTAAAATTAAGAACTCGATAAGAAATTGGACAACTTAAAGTAAACGTGCAACAAGAAGCGGCTGAAGAGAAAACAACATAACTGCCAGCTGAAACAAAGTAATAATTATGTAGCAGCGCTGTTTACCGAGACATTGTTTTTCATTACGCTACTTTCTCATTGACGGCGAAATGCCAAAGAAACCGAAAGTTCTGCATTCAAGTTATGCAAGTTTGAAATTGAGTCAATGCACTTTTACCTGATATTATTGTCGATTTTTTTTATCTTTAGTTTTTTAAAATCTCATTTTAAACTTATTTCAGAAAAATATATTACTATTATAAAACATCACTATTGGTATAATAAAACATTTTTTTATATTTTTACATATGCGTATATTAAAATAAAAATTATGCTAAATTTTGAAGAATTTATGACGAGTAAAATGATGTATCTCGGTAAACACCACGAGGATAATTTAAACGGAAAATAACGAAGGTTGCGTTTGAAGATGTGTGCTGTTCTGGTATTATTTGTATATTTTATTTGTATAAAAAAGGTGAAAAAAAATGAAAAACAGAACACGCTCGGGGCATGGACGCGGGACCGTTTCGTGACGAACAGCCACACTTGTTGATTAATATATATACGCGCGTATGTATAATATGTATACATGTACATATTATATATATATATATAATATATATATATATATATATGGTATATATTTAACGAAGTTGGTGAATCGCGGATTGGGATGTACACGGTAGAGATGGGGCGGGATGTTGGAAGCTGTGTCGGAGAGAAATAAGTCGGAGAAGAAGAGAGGAGAGCGAAGAAAAGGAGAACAAAGGAGATATGTACGATATATACGGTGATATATATCTTTGGGAACACTGTCGGTTCGAATAGAATCGGACCCGCGCCGCCGAGACACTCGTCAGTCACAAAATATATGAGACGAATTGATTTCTTTCACTCTTCCCACTCCCTAAATTACTATTAGGAACCTGGTTCCGCCGTAACGTTGCAGCGAAAACTCTGCGCCCAAGATCCAGCCGAGTTAACTCTTGGAGAGCCAAAAGTCGCGGTTCTGTGATTTAACATAATTTCGCAATTACTAAAGTAACGGCAAAAGGATGATGATAACATATGTATCGTTGCACACTGCAAACAGAAATTAAGTTAAATCGGCTGTTACAAAATATGAACCAAAAAAAAAAAGCGTTGTAATTAATACCTACTCCGAAGATCTTTTGACAGTTGAATATTTCGGTAACACAGAATCTCTCTACGTCAAACACGAAAACTTAACTATACGTAACTTAAAGATAGGAGGGCAACGAAAACAAACCAAACGGAAAAGGCGCTTTTAACAAAACATATATTTACGTGGCGTTATAAAATATATGTTTCACGCACGCAGAAAGCATTTAATTTCGCTGCGCACTATTCATAGTTTCCCTAATGGCTGCTGCTTAATGGCTGATATTTCCACGGAGAACATCGTTGTCTCTAAAGAGCCTCGCCGAAAACGTAACATCATTCTCAACAATTTATCGTACCGTCAAACATGAATCAAGAGGTATACCACCGGCAATATAATTAGGGAAGTTGCGCCGCGAATAAATTTGCATGCTAAACGACGAAAAACGAGGTAAGGTCGATCTTGGCGCAGTATTTCGCTGCTCGCGTATATACTTGTAAATAATGGTATATGCATCACCCCGGCGCGCTTGGCGCGCGCGGCGTGATCTCTGTTTCTTTTACAATTGTGATCGGGCGAGTCTGTATGTGTGTGGATGTATATGTGTATATATGTGTGCGTGTGTGTACATATAAAAATCTACATAAATAAGATACGAGCTACATCTGCGTTGAAAACGTCGCCCAAGCGCCCGCCGATTTCTTTTCGAAATTAATTAACTTTCGTTCAAATTGCACGTCGTAAAAATTACACTGAACGAACAGAAATCGGAAGGAAATACAAAAATAAAATTTTTTTAAATAAAAACAAATAAAATTTAATTTCAGAGATGAAGAGATATGAAGTTCGTCATCGACGAAAATGCATTTTCATCAGTTGCTTTTGATTCGTTTCTCTTTTTGCGAGGAAGCAATTTTCGTATTACAGAGTAAGGCAAGTTTTCGGTGTTAACGGACCTACGTGAGCACGCAACGTAACAATTTGCGGCTCGTAACTGGACATATATAGTGCACGTACAAAGCTGCACGCGCTAAACGGCGTCATTTAATATTTGCAAATTCGCGTGCTTTCCTCCCAACGTGTTCAACGCATCACGGCACGATCCTAAGTATACTTATGCACATCTGTGAAATGTATTGCACCTGCGTCGGCGTTCGCATTCGAGGGCTTTTCTTTCTTTTTTTTCCCCTTTTAAAGCTAAATTTTGAAAGCGAGATCTCATGTATATACGGGGGAGCGTATGCGGGCACACCCGTTTGTTTCGCGCGTTGTTCTCCCGTCCGCATAAATTAACGTTCTCGGAGGTTCGTCTCTCTCTTTCTCTCTCTCCCGCAAAAAAATCGACCGATTGAAAAAAATCGTCAGAAAATCATTCTGTAAAATTCAATTTCTAATCCTCAAGGATTTAAAGTTTAAGATCAAATTTAGGACTTTTGATTCCTTTCTGTTCTCCCCTATCCTCATTATGTTAACGTCACATTATATTTCTCACAAGCGATACGAAGTAATCCTTTCGAAGGACCAGATTCACCGACGTCACGTAGAACTAAATTTAGTACACCTTTTCCGTCTACAATGTAGATAAGATCATAACTAAAAGAAAAAAAAAAAAAAGAACCTGACAGGCTTTCTTTTCATCCGATACAAGCAGGCCTTATCTCTTTAAGTAGAGTAAAGCGAAATAATCAAGTAATTAAATGTAAAATAAAATAAAAAAACTATTCAGNGTATAGCGTGTCTTAATTCTGATTAAAGGATTAAGTTAATCTTTTTTAAAAGAATTAAAAGAGCGAGAGAGAATAGAAAAAACTTTGACTTCATTTTTAAACCCTGACTTGAAGGGTAGAATTATGCAGCTTTACAGAACGAGTTCCTATCGGTTTTCTTCTAATCCATCCGCTGTTTTTTTTTTTTTGCGGAGCTTCTGAAAACAAAATGAGTACGAATGATTACGGAACGTCGGATGCGCCACCCTGTCGGCGGGGTACGGCCCGTTTGAGGGCAGGTGCCCTGAGTCTTACGAGGGGAAAAAGAAAACAATAATTTACATATATATATATCATTAGGTAATATTATATATATATAAAGCTTAAACCTAATCTATGTTGAGCATTCGGTGAACGACGAGAGTGACGCAGCCTGTGAAAAGCGCGCTGCCTCTTTTCCTACACGTCTCTGAAAGCATTACATCCGACGGTAAAAAAAGGAAAAATAAAAAAAAAAGGAGAAAGAATAACCGAAAAGAAACAAGATCGCTCGTCCTGTCATTTACGTATACGGATACACGAACGCGCGTTTACCGTGGAATTCGTCGCGAGCTGGATATCCTGCAATTTGTTCATGCATCCTACCTCGTCGCGACACGGATGCGCAAGGAAAACTGGCCGAGTCCATATTTTTTTTTTTTTAATAATAAACAAGATCTGATAAGTTCTCGCGGATCTGCGTAAACACCTTCAAATCCGCGAGAGCTCGTTGTTAAACCAGACGTAGAATCACACGAAATAACTTGTCTCCGAAATCGACCAAATATGATCCGCGGCGTCCAGATTGCGCATTCGCAAAAACGACGAGTGATGAACAAAAAGGATCAACGCTGGCATCGAAGTGATAGACGAGGGTCGTTGTTGCAAAATAATAAATCGATCGACAGACGGTGATTCTCCTCCGTCTTTGCGATTCGAAGGGAGCGAGAGACGACGGGGAAAGAGAGCGCGGCGGGGTTTTCGCGAGGCAATCGCGATATCCAACTCCGAGAAAGCTGACTGACGCGTAATTCCGACGTAGGATCAAATGAAATTAAGTGGATGTTGCATGTCGTTAGCGGTCGTTATCACAGTGCATCGCCGATTCTACTTAATAAGTATGCCTCGCTCTCTCTTTCTCTCTCTCTCTCTTCTTCCCTCCTTTTCTCCCGTCGATCGAAATGGCACCGCGCAACCTTCCGACGTCGTCGTCTAACCATCCGAACCAGTTTCGCTCGCAGGCACGGGCGGGATGATGATTTTTCGCAATGCGAAAGCTTTCTGAAGCTAATAACGTTTAGAAAACAGAAACGAAAAGGAAATATACCTCGCATTTCTTTTTCTCTTGTTCTTTTTTTTTTTTCGAAAATATAAACGACAATTTAATTCAATGTTTTTCCTCTGAACAATCTCAAGTCGCGTTTAGTTTCCTTATATAAATTCATCCCCGCTCGCAACAGCTCGCCACGAAGTCCTACGGTCTCGTGCGTATGCGGAACTTAAAGTACGAAGTAACGTCCCTGTCATTCGGCCAGAAAACAACTCTGGACCTCCTCTTCTTTGCAAAGTACATCTTGCAATATGTATATAAAATATTTATATATATAATATATATATATATAAAAGAGATTAAAAAAACACCAATCCGACATCGCTTCTTCTTCGTTCGCGACACTCGAATATACGTATTGTTATATCACACGGCGGATTTTGTGACTGCGAGATTAGAATATAATAAGCATAAGCACTAATAGTCGACTAATATCAATAATAGCATACAAAAAAAGAGACTTCTTGTCGGATATGAAAACAGAGTGAGAGAAGTTCGTTGATACAGCGTAATAAAAAACAAAGATGATTAAAACTCTGTCTGTGGGCGGTACTAAAAGAAATGCACCATACGCAATATCTCTCTTGTATAAAACTTAATAATAATAATATAATAATTATATATATAATAGTAATAATTAATAATAATAATAAAATAATAATATAGTAATAAGATATAATGATACAATTATGTCGAGTACTTCATAGTATAATAATAATAATAATATAAAGAAAACAAATATCTGTTTTTATCTACACATTGTCTACAACAGTTATTTTCTTTTTCGCATTTTTCGGTTTACGCGATTCTCAATCGCGATGAAACCCAATTCGCTTCTCGATATATAAATGTTTTGACTCGTTAGAGAGAAAGAAGATCACGTCGGGAAACGTGTATGCGCGTGTCTCTCCCTCTTCCTCTCTTTTTTTTTCTAAACTTGACCTGTTATGTTAATATGTTTATGTGTGTGTATCTTTGTGTAATCGGTTATTTTCGTTATCACGGATTCTTTTAAAGTACAATCGGCCGTGCGCATGAATAAGTTTGAAATGTTGTCAACGTGCTTCTTTTTCCTTTTATTGCGGTTTCTTCACTTTTTCGAGAAAAACTCCCTACCTACTCTTTTCAGCATTACCGCACGGTTTGCGCGCAATGTTCCCCGCGGCGAGTTTTACCGATTGAATTCCGAGACCGTCGTTGAGATTTCCGATTTGACATAAATTGGACCGAAGGAAAAGTGCATACAAGAGCCGGATACTAATTATCACAAATTACAGAAAGTTTTGAGCAAAAACTTTGGTAAAAAATTATTTCATTTTAATTGTTTAAGTTAAAAATTTTAATTTCTTGTACGTTGTAAATTAATACTCGTGATTGTAAATTCTTTATCGCGAGTGCTATTGTGTTAGTTAAGCTGTAAGTTGAGTTTGTAATTTTTCTAGTTTCGTAGAGAAAAAAAAAAGGAAAAGTAGACTAATTTCAACGACCAAAATGTATACGAAATACATACGGTTAAAGATTTTTAAGAAATAAAACTTTTTAGTTGCCCTGGAAAATAAAAAAAATGTAATCCAAAAAGTATATTTATGACTGTATTATCTGTAAAATAATTTCAGTTTTTATTCAGGTGTCTAGTTTTTGTGATAATAAAAACCATTAATATATCATTCGTAAAAGATGAGGAACATATTCCGGATATTAACACTTATCCGATCGATAAAAATATGTTCTGCCTTTGATAACGAGCGAAACATGTAAATAAGAACAGATGTTTATAGCACAAATGAATTATTATCGAGATGAATATCCAATTATGTATGAAATCAGTGTGAAATCTATAGTAATAAAATAATAATAAAAAAAAAACAGAACATTTTTCTTTCAGTTATATTTTTTTTCGACAAGAATAAATCAAATTTCTCAAACTTATAAACAAATGCAGATTTTTCGATGTTCATGTGAAAATGACTGCTGTAATTTTCAACAAATATTGAGCATCTTTAACGATATTTGAAATACGGTAAACGCTAAAGTCCTATGTTTGATACATAAAACAATTACAAGTTATCATAACAATTAAAGTGCTCGCGGAACAAGAATGAAATAGTCGGCAAGTTTTTCTTGAGGTGCGACTTCGTATTTAAAGTTGACTTCATGAATCGTGTACTTACTCCACTTTTGTTACTTATGACTTTCAACTTAAACTCACGTTATCATTCACTGGGCTTGATATGACGACCTTACCGTTTACCGCATCTAAAATGCTATTGCGAAAAGTTACTGCGGAACGTAACAAGAGTATCTCATATTTTTGTTGCAGACGCATGTGTATTATACGAAGGCATACGGATCGATGTTTCGAGTATGACGAGCGTTAATGTCTAACAAGCTTGCTTGCGCTTTCCTTCTTTTCGCCGCAACGATAAAAATATCCTAAAAAGGGCACGTAGGGTAAGTGTTAAAATTATCTCAACGTTAATAATAATACTCATAAATATTACGAACGGCCACCGGAAGAGACCCCGCCATTCCCGGCGTTCAATATTTTCCTATTCGCCATCTTTTTCTTCGTAACTTCGCGTTTCATATAATGAACGAGAGAAAGGAAAGTAAAAATAATAAGAACAACAAAAACAACAGTGAACAACCACCACGATTATATCGTCGTCGTTATTTCATCCTCGCGATATATATAAGTAGATTTTCTTTCGTCATAATAATTTAATGAGTCGTTTTATTAACGCGACGCCTCACGACGCGATTCTCCCCCCCCCCCTTTCCTTTGCTTTTTTTTTTAATATTGTATATTGGAGAGTATAATATAATTGCGGTTTCCTCAATATAGTATAATATACCTTCCTAAAAATACAGTCAAATCACTGCCGCGAGCAGCAATTCCGAGGCACTACGAACAGGCCACAGAGAATATGGCCGCGCAATTATCATCTTCAGATCTCTGTGTCTCTAAATGACAAAAGACTAACTGTAGAACACCTAATACGTACGTAATCGTAATTATACTAACGCATCTCGTCGTCTAGGTTTAGACTCATTACGTAATGTACAATAATTAGAGAGATCACACACGTCTTAATATAGAAATTTTAAAAGATTATTCTCTAATACGTTGAAGCCTTCTTCTTCCCCCCTCCCCACTCCTCCACCATTTTTGCTCTTTATTTAAGTATTGCCACGAATTGTTTTTCTTCTTTCCCTTTCCTTTCCTTCTTTTTTCCCCCTTTTTTTTTTCAAAAGAGTGATGATAATTCTCCGAGATGTGAGCGGACCCCGTGCGAGCGCGGTCCTTCAAAGTCTTTTCTTTACTTTGAGCTACGCTATCGTCTACGCTACTTAAACGCTAACTTCTACGGTGTCTCAGCCTTCTTCCACGTTCCCTCCTCTTGTTTCTCGTACTCGCTTACCTAGTTTTCTTTTATCAGCACCAATCTGATTTTAAAACCGATTCAAAATATCGTCATATAGTTAGAATATAATATAACCTGTATAAATATACATTCAAATATTACTATAGTATACAAGAATCGCACCCCCCCTCCCGCCCATCTCTTCTTCCACCCCCTTTATCGCGGATCATCGTCGTCGTCGTTCACGACTCGATCGAAAGCTATGGCTCAGCACAGTGGGAGGATGCGTCATTCTCGTAAATTCTACCTATAATCTCTCGTATCTCTTTCTCCTTTCTGTTCGTCATATCTTCCATCCCCCCCGCCTTTCCCGCCCCTACCCCCTATGTCGTGTCTCTCCCTCTCTTTCCTACCTTCTCACTCACGTCGTACTTTTTATTTTTTCGTCTCATTCACACCCAGCCTCATTCGCACGCGCTCGCATACTTCACCTTTCTCTGTCGTTTGTTTTCCTCATCTTCGTCTTCTTCTGCCTCTTCTTCTTTTGTTTGGAGTGAACGGCTTTACATATTTACAGGTATTCTTCTCGTGGTCGTGTAAGCGCTCCCCTCAAGAAGCACAACATATCTTTCTCTCTTTATATATATATATATATATATATATATTATTTTTTTATTTTATTTTATCATTATTAAAGTTTTTTTTCTCTCTTTATATATATATATATATATATATACTATATATATATATATATCGTTCTCACTCTCACTTGCTCGCTCACTCACTCTTTCTTTCTCTCTTTCTCTCCCGCGAAACTTTTAAAACATAGGCAAGTTAAATATTGTATCACAATCGTTTTAGTCTGGTCGAAATCGAACATCTTCAACCCGTTTGGCGATACGTGGCATTTTGAACGGTGAGCGGTAAGCGCCCCGGGCGGCGCGTGCACCATCCCGCGAGGAGATAGGCGGATTCAAAGGGATTCGCGAGGCACTCCTCGTGTCAGATCTCTCTGAATTCGCCTACGTCTCGCGGGACGTAAGCCCCGAACTCTCGTGCTATATTCGCTTGTCCACGAAAGAAACGCGAGAAGGTACGTCGTAATCGATTAATTATAAAAAATACGTACGGAGGAATAGACGAGACTCTTCGTTGGTTACTTTACCTTGGTCTGGCTAGCGAGAAACTCGACGGTGAGCGGCGGCCGCTTTTCCGAGCTTTTCTGCGTCCCCCTCACGTCACTTGTCCTTCGTGCGAGATCGACGACTTGGAGATGCGGATCGCAGCGGGAAAACGGTATTTGTATGTGTGTCGGCGAACTAACTAGACGGTTCATCGGTGTGCGTCAATAATAACGAAACGTTTGATCTGGAATCCCTAAAGGTTTCGATTCTAACTCGACGCGCTGAAAAATGGAAAAGAACGGACAATCGCGAGGAAGTGACAAACCTTGCGTCGCGATCGCGTGTGCCATAAAGAAGAAAAATGTGTATCGCGAATTTGTTATTGAGTGTCATCATCGATTGTTACCTGAGCAAGTATAATCGAATCGTCGTTTGTTACTCGGTAGCGAAACAACGCAACGATAGCGATAATCCTAATTACTGGGATTGTCGTCTTTCCGCGATGTCAGTCAGCGTATTCGACGAACGAACACAGGAGAGACCCGGTCGCACATCTTTCTGCTTCTTGAGCAACGCGAAAATCCAAGACACGTGTTAAACAAGTGCCGGAAGTGAAAGCGATCCCGAAATTTATATCTCTCTCTATTTACATCACAGCCGGTACGCTACGATTCAGAGAGAGGGATAGAAAAGCGGTTTTTTTTTCTCTCGTGGAGATAATTTTAATCCGGGACAGTCAACCAGAAACGTAGCGACCGGGTACGTTTTTTTTTTCTTTCGCGATATCTTTCTCGGATATATTCACGTTACGCGGTGTGCGCGACGAAACCGTTCTCACCGTCGAGTTCAAGACTAGCTGGGCGTGTTCCGAGGCTCTGCTAAGCAGCGATGGAACAAGAAGAGCGAGCGAGTTGTGAAACGACGAAAATAAAGGAGACTCTAGTAAATGCACAATGATAAATGTCACGGGTAGTGTTGCTGGATCGGCTGCTGGCCGCATCGAGACGCGGCGGCGGCGGCGGCGGCGATGGCGTTCGACGTTGCGTCGGCGGGACCGAAACAGCGCTGAAACCTCAGCGCGGGGATTCCTGCTTGCTAGTAGGCGGCAGGATGGACGGTTAGTCACTGCGGCGGCAGACCGGTCGGTGGCTTGAACTCGCCGGTCACGGAGACGCCGTTCGCCTGGGCGCCGGGGAACTGCGCGGTGGAGACCGGCGGCTGATGGTTGAACGCGGGCGCGTAGCACTGCGGGAAGTAGAGCTCCGGCTTGACGACCGTCGGCGTGAGGCCGCGGGGCACGGGTACCGGACCCAGGCCCGCGGGCGTTCCGGGCGGCTTCGTCTCGCCGCTCGAGTTCCGGCGCACTTTGGCCGCGTGTGGGTTCATGTGGTTGTCGATGTGCTTCTTCACCTCGGGCTCGGTGGCGAAGCGCCGCCTGCAGTTGGGCATCGGACAACAGAACGGCCGGTCGCCCTGGTGAGTGCGCGTGTGCTGGTCCAGAATCGCCTTTTGGCGGAAGTCCTTGCCGCACTGCTGACACTTGTAAGGCTTCTCACCGGTGTGGATACGCAGATGCTGATTGAGAATCGTGCGCTGGCGGAAGTTACGTCCGCAGTACACGCAACCGTACGGCTTCTCGTTCGTGTGGATGCGCAGATGCTGCGTGAGGTGGGACTGTTGTCGGAACCGCTTGCCGCACTCCGGGCAGGGATACGGCCGCGACTCGATGTGTATGCATCCGTGTTGCAGCAGCGTGGACTTTTGCTTGAACTCCTTCTGACAGATTGGACAACGCACGTACAACGGCATGCCGGCCGAGCGGCCGTGCTGTATCACATCGGGTAGACAGCTCTTCGTGCCACCCTGCTGCTTGATGTACTGCAAGGCGCCGAAGCTGCCCGAACCGCCCGCGCCGAAGACCGCGTGATTGCCGCCCTTCGGGTCTTTGAAGTACGCCGGATACTGGATGGAGTTGGCGTCCGGCGCCGGACTGAACGCGCCCGACTGCGTGTCCGTGTCGCCGAATGTCGACGCCACCTCTTCCTTACCCTCTTCGGGAGGAAAGGGAACATCCTGCGGCCAGAGAGTCGGCGTCATTCCGTTCTTAAAGATGAGGTGTGGGCTCACGTCTGTAATGAGAGAACAGTCCACGGTTCATCGGCGGTATTCCACGGCGGACGGGTAAGAGGAAAGTTAGTAGCCCGGATTACGGTTTAATGATATAGGACAAAATCTATCTACGAGTTAAGCGCGATCTCGAAAACGTTGGCTCAAAAATTCAGTGGAAACACCCAGACAACACAAACATCCGAGAAAATTCAAGTTTCATCAGGTATCCTGATTCGTTCGACAGCGTTTGGACTTTTGTGCTATTTGGGAAATTACCATGACCATGAATTTATTATAGTCTCCATTGAAAGTTATTAGCATTAATAAGTACATGGGAAGAAATGTTAGAGAAATTAGTTATTTCCGTGATGTTTATTTAACGGAAGGACACGAGGAACTAGAGTTATTTAGAGGGCAGTCGAGTTAGATGGACGACAAAGTCGGATCGCATAGAGTGGGAACGGGAGGACTGCTTCACAGTTCACCAGCGCTGTCGCGTCCAGCTCAACCGTTCTTACCCGCCGGTTGGCCTTAGCTTCAACGAGGCCGATGATACTGGATACTTGTCTCTGGTAAGTCGTTGTTAGTTCTGGAAGCTTTTGAAGCAAAAAACGCGTTCCGGCAAGCTGGTGAGGGATATAGATGACATGGACCAGTGGTGAATTTACCCCCATTATTTCGAGATACACATCTCGTCTTGTCAATTTACAATTGTTTGCTCTTTCTCGCGTCGCAAATCCGCCACTGGTGCAGACAGGTGAGAATCGAGATGAATCGTTAGTAATGCGGGTTATTGTACCGCCGGCGGTAATGAATGTGATGATTATAATGACGACGGTGGCGGTGATGCCGATGGTGACGGTGGCGACGGTGGTTTCGATAGTAATGAGTGAAAACCGGTGGGTGGGTCAGTGTTTGGTTGTGGTGGACGCCCTCTGGGGAGTCTGGGAGGCAGAGAGAAATGCTCGCCTTGGTGTGTGCGGACGTGCTGATTCAGGATCGCCTTCTGACGGAAGTGTTTTCCGCACTCCGGACATTGGTATGGCTTCTCACCCGAGTGGATGCGCAGATGCTGGTTGAGGATGGCACGCTGCCGGAACGTACGTTCGCAGTACACGCAAGCGTACGGCTTCTCGTTAGCATGTATGCGCAGATGCTGTGTGAGATGGGATTGCTGACGGAACCGCTTGCCGCACTCCGGACACCCGTACGGCCGGCTGTCTGTGTGGATCCGCTCGTGCTGCAGCAGAGTCGACTTCTGCTTAAAGTCTTTGCCGCAGGTCAAGCACTTGAACAGACGTAGATCGCTGTTGCCGGCCTTGGACGATTTGCCGCTCTGCTGCACGATATCAGGCAGCCCGGTCGCCATGTTCGGCGCGCCCGGACTCGCGTATTGATGCGCGTCCAGACCGGGCCCGCCGTCGCCTTGGCCGAGAGACGTCAGCATTACTCCAGGTTGCTTGAGATAGTGCAGCGCGGAAAAGCCGCCGGGCGTGAGCATATGCGGTGGCACGGACGGTGAGGGGTGCGGCCGGGCCTCTTTGAAATAATGCTGCGGATATTGCTGCAGCTCACCGGCACCGGGAAAGCAGTCGTTGCGATCCACCTCCGCGTGAGGAGTCAATTGTTGTTGTGGCGAGTGATCTTGCTGTTGCGTCTGCTGTTGCTGCTGCTGAGGTTGCTGTTGAACTTGCTGCTGCTGCTGCTGCTGCTGTTGTTGCTGCTGCTGCTGGACCTGCTGCTGCGTTTGCTGCTGCTGCTGCTGCTGCTGTTGTTGCTGCTGTTGGGACGTGGCTTGACTCGATTGTATGTCATCGTCCGGCGAAGTCAAGGATTGAGGCTCGGGAGGCGCCGAGGGATATGGTGAGGGCACGGGCGAGGCTAACGAGGGCGGGGGACCACTTTCACCGCCCTCGACTGGAGGTCCACAGGCCTGCTGTGGGCTTCCCGACGAGGAGGAGCCCTGTTGCTGCTGCTGCTGTTGTTGCTGCTGCGGGTACAGTCCACCGTCCTGGAGAGATCCCGGCCCCGGGCCCCACTGACCCTGGGGTCTCTCCATGTTATCTTTGTACAACACGTAGGGCGCGCCAGTATCTGCAAGTAAACAATGCAGAAGAGGGTTCGCAATTAGGCGGACATAACAGCGCATTACTGTGTAAAAAAATATATATGAAATACTTGTATTTTCCATTTGTATGCACAATGAAACGTTTTATTTTATCGATAAAATGTTTATCGTCTCGAATTTCGCGTACAGATTTTTTAGTATGGATATCATATGAACGGATAGAACGGTTAGCATTCGTAAAATAAGGCTAAATTTTGCGGGCAAATCCATTGACCATTTTCAGTTAGGAATAACGTTATTCGAAATTGGGCCACGAATCGTAGAGGTTTGCATCTTAGAATCTCCGATCCTAGAACGCGCGCTCTAGAATATCAGATCAGACCACGTTCCTAGTCACGCATGGACAGACACGTCCGGTTCACGCTTCACAAGTTCAATAGCTGTTATGCAGGTCAAATCTGTGAACTGCGTACCGTGTAGATAATTCGTAAGGTGCTAAAGGTATAGACACGCGACACAAAATCGCATGGCTTGATTCGTTGAATTCCTGAATCCTTGAATAATTCTGTCCTTGAACGCTCGAATAAGACGGAACTTCTTACAATCATATCGTACATTCGCTTTAATTCGTTCATTTTTTGTACTCATTAATTTTTTAAATATGGGTAATACGAAAGCAGATGTGATTACAATTACCCGAAAATAGGAGGCAAATGCGAAGGAAGGTAATCATATCGCGCCAAGTTTTTAATTAAACTTTGCCACGCTATTTAAGACGCTTATTTAAGACATGTGTCTCGCCCAATCGGTATTATCGCGCGCAATTACGTTGCGAGAAATAAGACGGCTAAAGTCGCTTTATGATTATGGAATTTATGTTATATAATATAATAATCGCGAGGCATTCCTTCTCTTATCGGACTAATTACATCAGCCTTTGTTTTCTTTTTATTTGCCACTTCGGATTTGTCACTCAATCTGCATTTTTCGCGATCTGTTTCAATTTTTTTGCATTTGCTTTATCGAATGACTCATCTGATGCAACACTGTTTCTTCGTGAAAAGTATTCCAACGAAACTTTTATCGTCTGGATACGCAACAAGTCACGATCCACGAGATTCGCAATTTATATCAATCGGAACTGCACACAAAAATATTTGAGAACTCATTTTCTTCAAAAAATTGATTCAAGATAGGACAAATGGTAATTTACTTGAGATGGAAAAATATAAAAGCGAGGAACTTAAACAAATATGCATAACAGGACAGTGAAGTAGATCAAAACGTTGTGCGATATATAGTGGCTAATATCATATTACAGATAAAGATAAGACTTTGAAATACTTGTGTAAGGTAGAGGCTGCCACCGAGGGCCTGACTGTGGAGGATTATGGACGGAAGAAAGATGTATCACAACTTTATAATATACCAAATCCTTATTCCGCAAACTAGATCCTTCTTACTCGAGATCGTCTTAGCGAGCGACTCATAACAGCAGTCAGAGTCTCCTATCTGTTGTGTGAAATGCTATTCATTGCAGTTTTCATTCGCAAATATATATATATATATATATATATATATATATATATATATATATATATATATATATATATATATATATATATACACACACACACACACACACACACACATATGCCTATCTTACAATTATTAATTCATCGATATAAATTTGTCAAAGAAAAAAATCATATCGCGATTCGATATGTATCGATCGTTTGCACGTATTTATAATTTAATCGTTTTTATTGCATCGTATTTACTCATTACATAACCATTATTTGTTAAGATAATATTACATGGATCTGGTATGTCAAGATTAGTTTATTGCAATTCCAAGTTTATCCCATCGCAGAATTGCATATTTAACTATTTCGAGAATCTCCGGGGCGATAACATTGTAATATCCCGTTATCGCGGTTAAGAGAAAAGCAACCGCGATTGAAAAGTGACGCTAACGCGATATTCGCAGTCTGAGGAGTATCGTTATCACTGATTCTGCGTAATATTTCGCGAGTTTTACGATTAGCGCGAATTTTTTAATTAGCGCGTACATGTAGCGCAATCTTGTTTTGCAAAACACCGCTATCTGTTTCTCTAATATACAATGAGAGAAACTGAAAAGCTTTTCAATATTTCTCGAAAGCAGGAAAAAGTTCAAGCAATTGTATCATTATGGAAGGATCAATCATATATTGATGTAAATATTTACATCAACATTTCCGGTCTGGCTGTTTTTTGCCGTCTCTTTTTTATAATTATAGAATATTACAATTATATTATACAAACCACTCCTGTATTAGAAAAATTACAATACATCCGTTGATACTTTAAAGCCAACTTATTTCGAGAAATTCGTGAAAAGTTATGCTATCAAGGCAAGGCTACGTCTCATTAAACTCAATCTCCGTCCGGCAACACTTAATTACATCCAGAATCTCGGAGCAATCGTCCAAATTTCCTTCGCACCCAGGAAGTCATTAGCTATATCGCGTAAAAAGAAGTCTCACGAGAAGTTTTTGTAAGCCGCAAGTGTACTTGACGAAAACTGACAGTAAAGTTGAGATAAAAACATCAAAACCATTGAAAGTTTAATTAATATAGAGTAAAATGAAAAATTTTTTCGTTCGTTCTAAAATTTTATTTCTATGAGAAATTAGGAGAAATTGTGATTCGTTTTTTTTTTTAAATTAAGTAAGTGCTATAATCGCAATTGTAATAACAATAACAAATGATTATTACTATAATGACAACTCATTCGGCCAATTATTCAAATATAGAAATTTAATATTCAAGACAATAAAAACAGAAACAAAAATAAAAATTAGTTCTCTCTCCGTCGCGAGAATTTTTCTTATATAATATCAAGTTATTTAAAAATTATTCTTAATCCTAAATTGCGTTAAAAAAGTGTCTAGATTGTTCTTTCGATCGCCATTGCATTCGCGTGGATAAACATTGGCAAGCGTTGATACGAACTCCAAGTTTTGCTGCAATCCGACCGCGCTTTAATGAGAGACGCGATCCACTTATAACTTTACCAACTAAGCAATCGTAAGATCTCGGAGTTGATTTTGATGCGCGTTATGTTTCACAAATCACATAAAGACAAGCGGCTACTGTTCATTTGAAAGAAATACTGTCGAGAGTCACTCTTGAAAGTCACACTTACAAATGGATATATCAGCGGAGAGTGTTACGGAGAGTTGTTCTCTTACTTTTATCCTCTTGTTCTCTTTACTTACAAGTTCTCAAACGAACACAAAGCTTACGATCTCAATAGTATAATACTTAAACGTAAATAATCGCTTAAATAAGGGAAAATCAGCCAAGTGGGTATGATAAAAAAAAAATGTGTGCGTTTGTGTATCGTGTATCGATTTTTAATTGTCATAATACCGGAAAGTTAACTTCACATCAAGCAATAAACTCTGTCGGTTGAATTAAAATCTGCATTGAAATTCGATAAGAGCAGCCGGCAAGTGAAAATGGGAGAGTACTTGTTCGACAGTGTTGCATTATTACACGGTTAGAACGTGGAACACGTACGTCGAGGAATCCCTACTGAATGACGTTTTGTTCGTTCGGACCGGTTTATCATTCACGTTCTTATAGAGTGAGCCATAAAAGACCCAACACCACACACTATCTCAACTACTTACGAATAATTTCTGATAGATGCCGCGCACAAAAAAATAAATCACTCAAATTAAAAATTTGTTAATCACGTTCAACATATCACTCGAAAGATGATGTAACAGATAGAAATCTGCTCGTGAAAATCTTAAATACGTGTTATACCGTCGCGCACATCAGTCAATATTTTATATGATATCAATATCTCATTTCAAGTTAGACTAAGGATACAGAGAGAGACACTTGGATAGACTAGCAACACTTGTGTCAACAAGAATTGAAAAGAAATCTTGATACAAATTATACGAGCTTACCAAAGAAAGAAGAGAAAATGGAGACGTAATCGAATAGTTGTTAAGATGACATACGAGAAAACGACAGAAGCAAAAAAATTGTACAGCAAAAAATATAAAGAATAATATATACATGTATTAGGGTCTGCAATGTATAATCGAAAGCAAAAAATACTGATAAGAGCCAGATAATTTACCTACGACTGGTTCTTATTGCCGTTTCTTCTCCTTTCGGTGATACTTCGAAAACGGAGCATTTGACGAAATTGAGCATCGAGCTCTTTTTGGTCGAAAAAATGTTTTTAGACTGACATTTTCAATAATTGAAAATGCTTAAATGAAATGCAGATACGGAAAGTTATCGTAAAAACATAAAATTCTTCGTCTACTCCACGGTATGATATTTCGTGGAATGGTATTTCGTGTTAGAGAAAAGTCGCCAATGCTGATATCATTGATTTTTCGGTAACAAGCATGGGATTGCACTCCGCCGGGCGTCTTTACGATTTGTTTTGGCTGCGAGAAACGCATAAAGCGAAGCCGGGAGGACCGTAGCGCATCGGTAGTAGGAGGCGAGAAAGAGGAGCAAGGGAAGAGAGATGGCTCGTGGCTGCACATGCGCGCTTTTTTCGTCGGGGCCAGCATTTTTAAAGATTTTTCCTGCCGCGGCGGCTCGTAGATTTAAGTCGCCGGGTCGATCCCGTCGATTCCCGAGTGGTGGGAATCGCGCTTTATTCCAAGCAAACAATCGAAAAACTTGCACCGCGACACGGGCTTCAAAAACCAGTATAATTTCGATGAGGTCAATCCCCTATACTAGAAACAAGAATGTGGAATGCGTCAGCCCTCCATGCTAATCATTGCGACGTTATTGTCGCGCATAAACACAGAGCTTATTTTTCTTCTTTTTACAGCATTAAAATTTAGAATGAGTTTTCGCTTCGTATGCCCAGCGCTAAAGTTTTTTCGATAAACTTACACGACACGAGGAAAAAGAGAAGAGTCGTACTTCGGCACTTTTGACGAGTCCGGACGACTCGTCGCGCCGTAAATTAATGATAATTAGAGTTAATGATCACTGGATTTGTAATGACCAAGAGGAAATAAAACTGGCGATCAAGCCGATTATTTTTACGCGGATTGCACTGGCTTCCGGTCCGTCTTAACGGTGCCGTAAATTAGACAAAAAAAAAAGAAAGAAAGAAAAGCACTCCCGTGCTCCGTTCTGACAAAATCGCGAAATAACTAGAGTGTCTTCGGTCGAAAGTACGGATTTAATTGAACAGGTGAAAGCGACTTTGTGGGCTCAAAGTGAAGGCGCGATATGTGCGTACAATAAAAGAAAATATCGAAGGAGAAAACCCGATACATAGTATTAGATCGACAAGTTTTACACTGGCTGACAGAAGCCCGCGACACACTTTGCAGATAAATCCGCAGATAAAAGTATATCTCAGACACCATGTGTAAAAATTCACGTTTCCAACTCCTCTTTTTTGCTGGGATTCTCGGCTCTTCGGTTCCTCGAATTGTTTCGCGCTAATGCTTTTTAGAATTTTCAGATTCTTGACGTACTTATTGTCCTCGTGACGCGAATAAACACGCGCGTATCGTACCTCGCGCATCATTTGTCGTTCGATATCTTGTATTGTAATACAAGTGTCTTGAGATAGCTTACGTATTATATTACATAACACATTATATACGTCAGTAAAATTCTCGGGAGGACAACATGGATCATGACGCTATTTTAAATAAAGGCTCTATCCATTAATTTCTGAATCCGCGCGAACGAAGGCCGATAATTGTGGTCACGGGGGAGATTCGCGAACGTAATATTCGCGGCATAATACGTGCCGTCATTTGCCTTGGGTTCTAGCAGAAAAGAGGAGACGGCGCGCAGCGGCAATGTGCACTTCGCGTGGGAGTTGCGTATAAATTACGAGATGGCTGGTTTTTGCCTCGTCGCGATATCTTATTGATTGGCTGTTCTAAGCACTTCGACTTGGCAGTTGCGCCGATCTATTGGTGCTGAATCACGAAAACATCCACTGGGCAACGCGATTTACCTTCGATAGTACGTCAGTTCTTATATCGGCCGATTTTTACACGTGAGACTTTTATATAGTAAGATCCCTAAAATAATCCTCATTGCATTAATGCAATTTGTATATTTAAAAGACTCGTAGGCAAGTTGCCTGCAATATCTATAGGATGAGATATGAATTAAGAATGAAACGTGCAAGGTGGATCTCGCAGGTGGGGAGAGACAGGGGAACTCCCGGGTATTCATTTGCGAAAGCAAACACCGGCCGCTATTTATCGAATGTCAGAGGAAATACCTGCGGCCCATATTCCTATCGAACCGTTCAAGGGACCTCCCTCGCGCGGCGGTCGTATGTGGGGGTGGCAAAAAACGAAACGGGCGCAACAAAAACATAACTTTCCGCGATGGCGCTCCGAAGAGTGCTCCAGAAACGAGTGGTCCTTTCCTAGTGTTCCATTGGCGTTATTCAGCTCGTCAGATCGAATGTTTGTTTTCAGAAAAATAGACAGAAACGAAATACGCCCGCTGTTAGCTCGAGAGTGTAGTGCACGCATTGACGAAGTCGAAACGTCGGATATATTTTTTTTCTTTCGCTATTGTTACCGCGATATTTTTGACGGATGCTCGAATGCATTCGCGGAGTATATTATTTCTGCCTTATAAAACAATTCGCGCGTACACGTCCCAAGACCACCGCGGATTTGCGCAAATATCGCGAAGCGCGCGTGAAACCGACGTGTCCTGTCGCGCGCTCGCCAGCGAGTTAGTAATCGAATCTGATAACGATCCAATTAAAAACATTTCGCGTTCGGATATATTTATCACTTTATTTAGTTTCGTTGCGTTGCGATATATTAATTGCTTAAGTGGAAAGTTGTAAAACAGCGTCGCGATGATACCAGACGTTATAGCTCCAGCTCGCAGCAATTTTTTATACATTAATGCATAATTTATGAAGTTTGGACAGCCGAGGTAAAATATATACGAATTGATTTCATTAGCCACATTTATCTATTTATTTATTTATTTAATTCCGATATGTCGAAGCACCGCGACATTAATTATTTGAGTAAAGTATTTCATCAAAATAACATCTAGAGCAGCGTCAGACGATGCGAATTATTATAAATGTGATTTCATTTTTTTCACAAGTGGGCCACTAATGCATAATTCATAAAGCTGCTGGCACGGTCGGCGTAGAATATAAACATTTATAATCATCGTAGATCCATTCATACAGATTCACCAATCAATTTTTCATCGACCACATATATTATTTAAACCGAAAGTCTTTTAACATAATCACAGACTAAATATTATAATTTTACTGCCATTTTTCTCACGTTGTGCCATTAACGTGTAATTTACAAAGATAAAGTAGAGGCAGCAAAAGCGTAGGCATCCGTAATTATTGTATATCTATAATACGCAGGATTGAATCAGGTCGATCGTGGATTTTCTACACGCGAGCTCGTTCGTTTGCATTAATTCTTATATTACGGAGTGATACGGAGCAATGATCGCTCTTTTATCGCCAGGAGTCAAACGATAAACTCATCGACGCGTTTATTTTCCGAATGCGCGCGCGACGTTGGCGCTTCCCCTCTCTCTCTCCCCTTTTCCATCCTCTCTCTCTCTCTTTCTCTCTTCGCTATTCAATAAAAATGACTCATACTCGTCGAAACGATTCGTACTAGGGAGCATCTTCGGCAGACAATTACAATCTTTGCACAATGTATTTCTTGCATCGTATCGCGCGATATATTTTACAATATATTACATGTTACGATTAGGAGTCCCAATGCACTTAAGAAAAAGAATATTATCGACGCACTTTGCGTGTATCATGTACAAAGCATCTTTATAGAGCGAATCTCCCTTCTATCGTATCACGCGATACGTATTTCAGTGTTGCATCTTACAATTTGCATCACATTACATCATAATTATCTCGCGAGTGAACGTACCTGACGGAAAGAAGGGAACTTTTGATAAGAGGAGGGGGGAGGAAAAAACATTTTCGAGATTAATATTTTCCATTAGTAATGGTAGCAATGTCGACCGTCTTCGGGAATTCAAGTCAAGGTTGAATCTCCCAGTACCAATGCTCAGTTAAAACGTGACTTTGGCTTACGCGGACGCGCACAAATATTTACGAGCTTTACAACTTGCACTTTATGTAAAACCCGTTGGAGAGAAATCTTAGGCGGCATTATGTCGCCGTAACTGCGTATAATGCTAGACTCCGCGGGATTACACTTGACACATTGAAAGTGACAATATCCATCTATATGATACATTATTTCCAAAGAAAACAATGACAAGAACGTGAATTCTAAAAATATCCCGGGCTCTTCAAGACAAGATTGCACTTGAATGGTCGAACGTCTAATAGCGGACAAGAGCTTAAATATGCGTTTACGTAATAATAATGGAAATAATCACAGCCACACTTAGAGTTACTTCGCGCCACACTCTTTGACGACTGTTTTACGAGTCATTTAATTGTGGAAGTACACTGATTTTCTCGACATAAACCACGCTACGTAAACGCCGCGTGGAATATAGCGATAGGCCGCGATTACGATCGTTCGCTTTAACGTGGTACCGGGTATATCGCGCGATTAAGATATTCACGCGATCATTAAGACAATATAACAATTATTATCGGCGCGGTGAACGTATCGCGATTTATATTCACCGTGAGCTCCGTGCCGCATTAACGCGATTTATTTACGTTCAACGTTATTATCGATCTAGCGCCTCAATCCCCCATATCTAATTGCATCGCATCGTTTTTACCGTGATTAACATCCACGTTCCCGAGGAGAAACGTCGAATTGTACAGGCAGATTTAGGCCGTTATTGCCAGTTTAATATTAAAAATTAAGTAAGTTTTTTTATACGTGCCAATTGTTGAAAATGCATAATAAGGTCGATTTGACGCGCGCGCGCAGTCCGACATGTACTAAATTTTCACCGGCATTCTTATCAAAGTGGCATATCTAAATAGGCAATCCGTCTCTTTCCAGCAATGCGCGCGCGCTAAGTCTATATTTCCCCGTCACAAATATAATCGCGCCAGAGTTGCACGCCGTGTTTGAAGTCGTCGCCGCGGCGGCTAGCGTCCTTCGGACCGGGCGTATTTACGAAAGCGATTTATCGAGTAGGATTCGCGGGAATCAGATTAGAGAGAGCCCTTCGCGGCCCAGCGCGATATTTTTCAAGTCCACGCGCTAAACGGTTTCCCCGCGGCCGCAACAATTAAATCTTCACCCTCGCTACCACGTAACAGGAACGGCAAACACGCGCGATAACAGATAAATGCTCGAGTCACGCCGACCAGGAGCACACGATTTCGCTCGGAAAAGATCAAATTCCAAAATCTGTCGCACGGCGACGATCAGACGAGCGCGATTCTTTCCGTCATCGACCTTCCCTCGTTGTCATTCGCCCTCGGCTGGAGCCCGGCGGCCGCGCGGGACGCACTCACTCACGCCGATTGCCGGCGTTGTATTTCTCGGTCACAAAGAGCACGATCACGGGAGTCCTCGGCCGACGACGCTCACCTTGACCAGGCAGCGCGCCTCGATCGGAGTCGCGCCGTGGCGCAAGTGCGACCGCGCGATCCCAACGGGTTTTCTCTCACTGTCGGTCCGCTCCAAATAAATCCACATCTCATATCGATACGTTTTGGTGAAAGCGTCACGCGTGATTTTCATATCCTCCGAAAGGGGAGAAAAAGATTCATTGTCGTAAATTGCAGTCTGTTTCGAAATTCCATAATAGCTACTCACAACTTTGGGAACAAATTAGGAGCCGGTTTTTCCAACACAGTAATCTAATAGTTAAATCACAGTCTGAACTTGCCTAATTTGAAGATAAGACAGAGACAGATGTATGATTTAACTGTTTTAGCTTATCGAGAAGTTGGAAAAACCGGCCCTAGATGATCCAGGCGATGCGGTAGATATTTTCGTGATTTTCGACGAGATACAAATATCGAAACAAACCATGTGTGATGCTCGGTTACTGCGTGATAAGAAATTTTTAACGATAAAATTAGACAGGACATTTCCTTCTTTTTAAATAGAATTTGGACGAGTTTTTTAATTCGAGGATTAATGTATCTCTCTCTCTCTCTCTCTCTCTCTCTCTCTCTTAGGTATTTAAGGTTGAATATTAAAAAGTTAGTGGGATAGTCGCGGGCATCGTATCGAATTCCTGCTGAGAAAAAGTCAATTCCGGAACTGGTCGACGAATCGGTGACTAACGAAAAAGGTGCGGAGAGTCCGGCGTGCGTTATCTTACCGCTGAATTACTCGGCCGTGAATCGGAGGACGTGAAACGACAATCGGATTATTTCCCTTCAGATTGGTTCCAATGCGGAGAAAGATTATAGTGCAAATCGTCGGAAGGTAGCTCGAAAACTTCACTATCGCTCCAAGCGTTTCGTCACTTCGCTCGCCGCGATAATTCGGGGACCGATTAGATGACCCATACGACGCGGCAGTTATTACGTGATTGTGTCTCGCGTATCGTCACGTAACTCTCTCTCCTCTTTCTTTCTGCCTGTCTTGTCTCACTTTGAGAAAAAAAGGCTTTGTATAAATTGCGATGCTTGTCATATAAATTCGCATTGCGATTCATATGTTAAACATAACTTTGAAACAAATAGTGAGATCAAGCAAATGGCGCGTATTGCGTTAATAACGTTTGTTGGAACGTTTAATTATCGAAAAGTGTAGCTTGCAGTCATGTCAGAGTAACAACAAATTAATTTAATTTTATATATTTCGGATAATTGAAAGATACGAATCAATAATGAGAGCGAGGATCAATGTATAGCTATCGTTACCGCGCCAGCGATGTTGTAAATAATTAATATAACCATAAATGCTGACACGATACGGGATAATGCTATTACAGTTTAATTACGAAGCTGTATTTGTCTTATTTATTATTTTCCATTATACCAAATCTTTCAAAAGAATTCTCGCTATTATGTAATATCCTCAATATTATATATATAGATATCTGAATAATTTTCTGCATACCATTTAAAATGCCGATGCATTTTTCAAGAACGTTTCACATTTTTTTTAATATCTACAAATATTTAATTAGTGATGCATACCTGTGCAAACTACATCTCTAACAACACTGTGCTTCATCCTTCTTCAAATCACACACGCGTATTCGTCGGCATATTTAATCATCAACTTCCGTCTAATTTATATTGCAATGATCACAATTACACGTGCGAGAGAGTAATTGCACTCAATCTACGATTATTTTTTTTCTCTCGGCTCGTATGGATATGCGTGTGGTTTTCCTTTTTAAAATTATTATTCCGCCATCAGAGCGCGAGTACACTGTACGTTTGGTTAAATTTATAAAGCGGGTTTATACAATCGACGCTGCCACTTTCTTTGCATTTCCTCCATATCGATATCCGTAGCGAGAATGTTTTGGTCCAGAGCATTAATTAAACTCTCCGTCTCTCGTAGTAACGTGTTCCATAATAAAGAGATTTAATCATTTCAAGATCCAATTTTATGATTAGTTCCTGTGAGTGCGCGCGCGCGCGCGAGCGAAGCTTACTATTATAATAGAATTACTTAATTACTAGTCTCGCGTTTATCTCGAATTGGTTTCTGATTTTTCAGCGGCACTTTTTTTATTCATGCACCGCAGGATCTCGGATACGATTATTGGTCTAGACGCTTGTGTTCTCGCTTAACATTCCATCAAATTCATAGCTTTTGCCACATCATTTTGCCTGATGTTCACGAGACGGAATTTGTAGTAAATACGTCTCTCTCTATCTCTCTCTTCGTTTTCCCCCCTCACACGCTTTCGCTTGTTTTCGCCTCGTGCAGTAGCCACGGACACGCGACTTTTCCCTCTCTGTCTGTCGTTGCGCGAGGAGTTTCGTATGCCAGACGTTGACCGACGGTCAGCAATGCTGTCTGGTTCCCCTGAATACTTCTAGTTCACCCTACGCACCTCGTTCTTTCCCTCTCTCTCTCTCTTTCTCTCTTTCGTTTCTCTCTTTCTCCCCTACGGTCTCCAAACATTAAACACGTCTCGTTCAATCGAGCTTCGAGTTCGACCGCAGACATACACAAGTTTCACACGGGACACGTGTCTAACTAGCGTTGTTAATCGCAGTCAGAGGAACACTTCTTCTACCACTAGTCGTCGACACGTTATAGTTCGCTTCTGTGTAACTGTCCCGGTATGCATACGTGCACACGCGAGCATGTAGGGAGCAGGAGGAGGGGACGAGAAATGAGAGAGAGAGAGAGAGAGAGAGAGAGAGAGAGAGAGAGAGAGAGAGAAAGGGAAAGAAAGAGTACTCGGATGAAAGATACGAAGAGAAGAGCAGAGATTGAAACCGAAGCCGGATTTTAACGAATTTCATTTTTCCGGATCGTCGCGACGATACTTTGCTATCACGTGTCCATTGTCGCGCACAAAGACAGAAGTAGAGACTCTCGCATTTATTCGCATCTCTATCGGATGAGCGGGATCATCGAAATTATGAACCGGAGTATTCGGGCGGGTATCCGATGAGGCGGAGGGACGGACGGACGGTGCCGAACGCCGAGGGGAAAGCGAGAAGGGGTGTCGGCGGGAAAATTCGAAAGCGCGTGTATACGCGCGGTGTGGCGCACGCGATGACGTCGCGTTTTGCCGAAACGTGGACGCACAGGTGGCTACCGGCGCCTGTCGCAGACATGAGGGATAAAAGTTCGCGGGTGGGCGACGGATGGACGGACGGACGGGCGGGGAGAGAAGGGTGGGTGCCGCTAGAGATGAGACAAAAAGCCGGACGCGCGCTCGCCGGCGAATTCGTCGCCGAGTGCGCATTTTTTTTTGTACATTTCTCTCCGTGTGTGCGTGTACGTGCGTGCGTGCGTGCATAATATGTGTATACGTGTGGTACTTACCGGAATTGTAATATTCCTTAAAGTAGCGCGTCGCCGCACGCTGGACGATCGAGTAATACAAGTTCACGTACGACGTCGACTGGTTCTGCGCCGAGAGCGCCATTTACACTGTATTATCTCCGCGCGCGGGTCACCGTGTATGCATATAAATATGTAATATGGTGCGCGTGTATGGCTCACGCGCGCGTACGCGGATCACGACGCGCGTGTGGCGCGATATAGTAAAGCGCGGCACGGCAACGTGCGAGCGCGCGGCGCCCGGTCTCGTCGGCTCTCTGCTGCTGCCCTTGCCTACGTCTGTCGCGCGCGCGGGCGACGACGAATACGTCCTTCTCCTCTTACTTCTCCCGCGCCTACTATTTCTTCTTTCTCCTCGCTGCCGTTTCCCGCTGTCTCGCCTCGCCCTCGCTTTATCTTCTCCTCGCCGTCGCCGTTCTCGTCGTCCTCGTTCTCGTCCTTCTCGTCCTCCTCGTCGCCGTCGTCGCCGTCGTCAGTTTCCTCCTCTAGATCCGCGGCCGTGAAACTTTTCTTATCGCTGGCGCGCCGTCCTACGTGCGTTCTTGTACGGCCTTCAGACAGCAGCGAGACGGTCTCGCATGCCGGGAAACGGCCCGCGACTTTAATCCTCGCCACACTCGCTTTCGGGTTACCCGCGCCGGCAGACACAATCTCGGTAGACTCGGCCTGAGCCCCCCCGAGTAACTCGCCAAGACCGAGACACTGGCGAGCGCTCTGCGGCGTTGCCACACTTCCGTCGTCGCGGTGCACGCGCGATCAGAGTGGGGATTTCTGGACTGGTTCGGGTTTGGGATGGTAGAGAACATCGGGTGAGGACGCGAGAGCGGAGAAGGTGGAACGAGTCGCGGTGGGGTGGTGATGGTGGTGGCGGCGGCGGCGGTGGTAGCGGCGACGGCGGCGGCAGCGACGGCTACAGGGACGAACGTAGCCGCGAGGGTGACGGTCGCGTCGTTTCCCGCTCGCGGCTCCGATTTCAGGTGTAGATGCGACAAGAGGGAAAGTTTGCGTCCGTAGACAACTTCGAGTTGAAATTCAAGTTTGAGGGTTGAGAAGTCTGTCGCGACGTAACACGTGGCACATGCCACCGCTCGCGATTGGACCGAATTCTGGACAATTTACCGACATGTTCGATCTCGCGACATTCTTGTTTTTAACTTATCAGCGTAATTTGATTGTTATATAATTCGTTAGTACGCCGGTTTAGCTTCTCGCTCTTGAAGAAAAATATCTTGCGTCGATTTGGATCGGATTGTCCTGGTTTGAATGTCTCTTGTAGTCCGATTTTGTTACATTTTGTTTCGCAAAAGAGAAGAACGATGTGATAAATAGTCTCTCGGAATTTGAATTTATCCCATAGTTAAGTAAGAGATCGTTCGGCGTTTGTTCGAAGGAGAATAAGGATCTTGTTCGAAGACGATTGATCATCTTCCGTGAAAAGCTACATGTTTTACAAATTATTCAAATTATTACTGCTCCAGGTTATTTGAATTTATCATTGAAACGCGCGAGCGGCAATCGACATCAATATTCACAATCTTTTAATTTCAAAAACCGGCGAAATCTTATCACGCTGATTGGCCGCGAGATCGGCAGGAGAGCCGCGGGCAGCTGAGATTCAACGTTCGTTCCTGATGGAGAGGAGGTTGGTGGCGGCGGCGGCGGCGGCAGCGGCGATCAGCGGTGGTGGAGAACGAGACGAGGACCGACGGCAGGGAAGGGGAGGGTCGACAGGAGAGGCGAAGCGAGGAAGTTATATTCGTTGAACCCGTGGAAGGGGTTTGATACCGCGCCGTCGGGGGGACGACGGTCCGCGAGGTGGGGCGGCCTTTCGGTGTAGGGGAACGACCGGAGTGGCGGGGAACCGTCCGATCGTTTCACCTCTCTCTCGTCCTTTCTCACGGGCCATCGCGCTTTCCTCCTCCTGTCCTCCCGCCCCGCCGTCTCCCTACCTCACCACGCGCGCCTCTCACACTCCCGGCGAGCCCGACGTGTACCCCTCAATGCGCGCTGCGCCGTGATGCATCGCGCTGGCGGCGCGGCATCGCCTCTGCGAGTCACAAGGTATGCTCGTGCCGCGAATACGAACTGCCTCTCCCAAATCAATATCACTCGTCGAAAAAAAAAAAGGGGGAAAAAAGAAAGAAAGGGAGGAAAAAAAAACCGACTCGGCACCTATAATTGCCGAACTTCCGCGATAACCGTCTCCGCTCTCTGTCCCCGGTCTTGCCCGCCGATCAGCCGGCGAGAGAGCACCGCCGTCGTCTTCTGCTTGAAACCCTCCTGCCCCTCCCCCGCGTCTCCGCCGCCCGTCTCTTCCACCACTTCCTCCATCTCGCGCGCCGCGTTCCCACCCCGTCTCTCGCGTGGGGTTAGGTTCACGCGCCAGGTTGATTAGGGCCTCCCTCCGCCGGCGGCCCGCCGCGCGCTATCACGCACGTTTCCCGCCATCCAATGTCCGCGCACGATGATTTTCACTGACTATGCCCGCAACCTCGCAGCCACGTGCTCGCTCTCTCGCGACGCCGCGCGCGCGGTCGCCGCCGCTGCCGCCACCGCCACCGCTACCGCCGCCGCCGCCGCGCGCTCGTCGCGAAAACAAAGGGGACCGCGAGAGCGGGCCAGTCGCATGCTAAGGGACAGACTCTCGTCGTCGTCGCGCTGGATGCTGCATGCGACGTCTGCCGCCACGGCGAGCGTATACATACGCGATACATGCGACGCGCGACTTGACGCGGTCATATATATGTGTTGGCATGCAGAAGCATGCGGACGCGGGCCGCGTGCACAGCGACGAGCGATAAGCCGTAGGCTGGAGCGAAGCGGACGCGTTTCGCTTAAAACTCCGTCTCTCCGATAATGTGTCCCTCCCTCCCTATCGATATAGTCGCGATTTACAACAACGCGATTTACAATACGACGTTAATCTCTCCTGCTCCTTCTTTTTTTTTTATAAATGACGCCTACACGGTAAGCTGCATGGCGCACAGGCGCGAAATGAACTTTCGTCTCTTCCCAGTTTTATTCATGGCGAAGGAAAAAAATTTTCCGATAAACCGGTAGATTGACGAATACTCAATATTGGCGGAAGAAGGACCCGATGATGCTCTTATGCAAGCCTCGTAAGATTCGAAACGTCGATGATATCTCAAGCTCGTCGAGCGGTTGTTCTCGCGAAGCTGAGAGAAGCATGGAGATTCATGAGCGAGTCGACGACGACTTTACAATGCATCGTTGTACTGACCCGATTACAACTTATCGCCTGTTGTAATGCGCCGCGAGATAACCGCTCGAACCGAATGAACTACAAGCTTATGGGATCGCAAAAGATTGGGTCGCGTCTCGCTGACAATTTCTAGAAACTGACTTTAACGCAAACGCGCATGTTGTGTCAATTGCACCATCATTGGATTTTATCTTACAGTTTCGGGAGAAATATCGTATAATCCTAGACTATCGGAAAGTCTAATACGCAAGGGCAACAAAAATTTTGAGCTCAGTGAAAAGAGTTTCTCTATCAATATTTTTTCGATAATGTTTCTCATATCGTATTTTATTTCACTGCCGAATTCTCATTTACGTAATAAAACAAAATATACACGTAATTTAATTTAGTTTTACTTTTGACGTCGATTACGGATTCTTCAAAAATACCCACCTAACTTGCCGCAAGGCAAACCACCTTTGGGCCCGAAAGGGTGCGGTCCTATTCGGTGAAAAAGGAGGGAAAAAAAATTCGTCACGGTGCGCAGGGATCGTTATCGCCAAGTTCTCGGCCATGAACGAAGAACGGATTTAACGATCGTTTTGCGCGACGCGGCAAGGCGCGGAAAGAGAGCCGCGGGAGAGGAATGCCGCGGCGCGGCGCGCCGGCGAGAAGTCGCCGCGGCGTGTATAGTAGTAGCCCCCGTCCCAAAAGCGAACGACGAGCGAGAGGAAAGCGAGAAGAGCAAAAGTACGCGTTAGGGCTGGTGCAGCCGCGCGGTCCGCGGCCGCCTATATTTATCCGACGATGCAATATTTGGCCGCGTCTTCGAGAAAGAGAGTGAGCGAAGGCGGGAGGGAGAGGGAGAGACTCGGGAGCCGACCACATTCGTCCACAACTCGCAGCGCACGGATGGGCGCATGAACGAACTCGCAGCAGCGGCGGGCAGCAGCTTGCGCGCCTCTCTCT